>JAOWMA010000228.1:0-87145 GCA_025962755.1 Colletotrichum tropicicola
CCCCCCCGCCGCCCCCCCCCCCCCCCCCCCCCCCCCCCCCCCCCCCCCCCGCCCCGCCGCCCCCCCCCCCCCCCCCCCCCCCCCCCCCCCCCCCCCCCCCCCCCCCCCCCCCCCCCCCCCCCCCCCCCCCCCCCCCCCCCCGCCGGGGTTGGCAGAGATCGGGTGCGGGTTCGCAGGGGTTGTCAATGCAAGCGTCATTGCGCTGGGAACTCCGGCAGCTGAGTTTCGTTTCATCGCATCGCGATCCGCCCGCCGCCGAACGCTTTCCACCCTCTCCTTCCCGACACACTTCCTGTTTTTTCTCCTCCGTCAAAGTCACTATCAAAAAGTTATCTTAAGAAACATCGGAGGGACAACCCGTCTTGCTGCGCCGGTAGCCACGTGTCGATCAGTCCTTTAAGGGATACCCAACACCACGAATCCAAGCCGGTATGGCGCCAGGTCAGCCGCTGTACGTTGGTCTTTCTATGTTTCTTGCCCTCTTCCTCTCTTCCCTGTATCTCGCCGCACGTCTTCCTTCTATTGGCTTCATGACTTCCTCTCTCTCAAAGATCGTCACTCCCACCCGTCCATCCCTCCAAGACATCGACACGGACACCCGCGCGCCACACACCAACCATCGCTGCTACGTCGTCCAGCCCGTCCGTCACCTGCGCAAGTTGCAGCACTAGGTGCATTGGTCCAGAGCCCGGGTGTGTGCTACACTGCTTGTCCCCCCCCTTCCTCCTCACCTAAAGCCTCTGATACTTTGTCCTCCCCGAGAAACATGAGGTGAGCTTGAAGGGGGGCGGCGCGGCGCGGGGTCCAGCTGGCTTTGGCCGGCATGTGCGAATATCCATCCCATCCCATCTCATCCCCAATTGCTCGACACTTCCCCAAATCGTCGCCCGTGGCCTGCGCCTTGGGACCCCGCCATTCCAAGACACTCTAAGCTGAGCTACGCAAGCTCCTCGACCCTGCTCGCCGACCACCCTGATTCTCCTCTCCTGCCCTGCTCGTTACATTTTATATATGCGACCGTGACATTGCAGCTCCCCATCTGCGCGCTCGAGACGTGGCTTGTTCAAACTTTGGACCTTGCACCTGCTGCCTCTTTTTCTTTCTTTGTCGTTGCTCCAAGAAATAATGGCCCGTCGACCGCCATCGTTGGAATCCGTGGGCTCCGTGGGCTCCCCCATTGACCCCAAGTTTAGGAAAAAGGTCGCCGTCGTTGGCAGTGGAAGCGCCGGTATTGCTGCCCTCTGGGCGCTGAACCGGAGCTACCATGACGTCTATCTGTACGAGGCCTCGTCGAGGCTCGGCGGACACACGAATACCGTGAGCTGGCGGAGTGGAAAATACGAGACGAGGGTCGACACTGGCTTCATCGTTCTCAACACGGCGACATATCGTGAGTTGATGTGTGAGAACTGGAAGGATGTGCTTTACTCACGTATTCAAAGCAAACTTTATCAACTTCCTCAAAAAGGTCAAGGTGGATACCGTGCCTACGGAAATGACTTTCGGTGTCACTCGAGACCACGGCCTGTTTGAATGGGCCGGCACCAGCCTAGACGCCGTCTTCTGTCAGCGGAAGAACATATTTTCACTCCGCATGTGGAGGATGATTTTCGACATCGTTCGCTTCAACCAGTTTGCCCTGGATTTGTTGATGGCTGATGACGAGAATGATGCTGCTGCAATGAACGGGGACAGCAGGGGAGCAAAGAAGGAAGAGACGATAGGCGAGTACCTCGAAAGAGAAGGTTACTCTGGTGGCTTCCGCGACGACTACCTCATCCCTATGACCGCTGCCGTATGGAGCACAAGCCCCGACAAGTGCACTCTGGACTTCCCAGCAGTCACTCTGGTGAGATTCATGTAAGTAATTACACCCACAGACTGAGACTGGCGCTGACCCGTGCAGGTGGAATCATCACCTCCTTTCAACGGTTTCCGCAAGACCGCAGTGGCTCACCCTGAAGAAGTGCGGAAAGTCGTACATCGACGCCGTCATGAGCGGCTTCCCCTCGAACCACTTGTTCCTCAACACCCAGGTGACGCAGGTCACGAGCGAGGAGGACGGGAGGGTACGAGTCCACACCCACAACGGCAAATCCGACGTCTTCGACCACGTCATCCTCGCAACTCACGGAGACCAAGCCCTCAGAATCATCGAGTCCTCGGCCACGCTGGAGGAGAAGGAGATTTTGTCTGCTTTTCAAACGTCTGAGAACTCAGTCGTTCTCCACTCTGACCTCTCACATATGCCCGCCTCCACGAAGGCGTGGACCAGCTGGAACTACCTCACCTTATCATCGCCCTCGACTGGCCAGCAGAACATCGACCAGGTCTCTTTGACCTACAACATGAACATCCTCCAGCACATCCCCCGCGAGACCTTTGGCGACGTCCTCGTCACGATGAACCCTCTCCATCAGCCGAACCCGGACACGATCCAGGGCTCCTTCACTTACCGACACCCCCTCTACACCCCGGCCGCCGTCCGCGCCCAAAAGCTCCTCCCTCGTATCCAGAACAAGCGCGGAATCAGCTATGCTGGCGCTTGGACGAAGTATGGCTTCCACGAGGATGGCTTCAGCAGCGGATTACACGTCGCACAGGACCACTTGTACGCAAAGCTGCCGTTCCAGTTCGTGGACTCGACCTATAGCCGGGGAAGGAAACCCTCGCTTGGACTTGGTGATCTCCTAGTGAGGCTTATAATCCTCATTATCCAGGTGTTTGTTGTAAGAGTATTGGAAAGAGTCGTTGGCGTCGCTCAAGGTGTGATAGCCCCTCGCGCGAACCGTCTGAGGAGGACTGTGAAGAACGGCAAAGCCGTGTGAGTGGGATTGATGTCCACCAAACTACTGCATGTCTTGGAAGGGTCAAATATCCAATATATTCGATCATCAATAGATACCAATTTAATCCTCCCATATCACTTTGAAAGCGACCAATGGGCAAGTCCTCAGTTGTTGTGCAGTGTCTGGACACATGAGAAGAAAGGTGCATGCTAGGCCTGAACAGGGAGGTTCAGCGGGGTCCCACTAACACCCCAGCGGCAGGTCCACTAACTTGCACTAAAGTCAAGCCCCGGGGCGGAACAACCACCCCGCCCGTTCCTGTTGCTCGGCGTCTGACAGCGCTAGAGCTCAACCCACCTCTAAATCCCGATGGCATGCGAAATGGCATGACACCGGCCGTCTTCACCAACCTCGCGAAACCCTCGTCTTCCGCAACCATGGGCGCTCTCCCGCGCCTCGTACGGCCCCTGCCGTCTGCTGTAGTGAAGAAATGGGGCAGCTACTTCATCTCGACCCGCCGTCCGCCCATCCGAGTTCTCCGATCTCCCGTCCCCCGGCGCCATACATCATCGAACACGCAGGCGCCGAAGCAGAGCCGCCCCAACTTCGGCGGCGCACCGTCCATGGAGGAGGTGCATGCGCATTACAAACGAAAGAACGCTACCACGGCGTAAGAAGCGATACACGCGTATTCAATTGGGTCCGGGGAGGTTGGCTAAGAGCGTGCGCAGCTACTACACCCTCAGCGTCATCCTCGGCACGGTCGCGCTGTCCTACGGCTCTGTTCCTCTGTACAAGATGGTGCGCCTCTCCCGCCCTCCCACACATGCCCGGCTACGAGCGCAAACACGCATCAAACTGACTCGGCTCCAACCCTTCAGATCTGCCAAACAACAGGCTGGGGCGGCCAGCCCGTCCGCGCCCACGGCCCCGACGTCGACTACTCCGAAGACGGCCTCGCCTCCCGCCTGATCCCCGTCACGTCCGCCAAGCGCATCCGCGTCACCTTCAACTCGTCCGTCTCGGACGTGCTGCCGTGGAAGTTCACCCCGCAGCAGCGCGAGGTGCGCGTGCTCCCCGGCGAGACGGCGCTGGCCTTCTACACGGCCACCAACAACTCGGACTCGGACATCATCGGCGTCGCCACGTACAGCGTCACGCCGGGCCAGGTCGCGCCGTACTTTAGCAAGATCCAGTGCTTCTGCTTCGAGGAGCAGCGGCTCAACGCCGGCGAGACGGTGGACATGCCCGTCTTCTTCTACCTGGACCCGGATATCGTCAACGACGTCAACATGCGCGGCATCGAGACCGTGACGTTGAATTACACCTTCTTCAGTACGTTCTCGGGCGTCCTGCGCAGGGAGATTTGGGATTTGCTGACGGGGTGATGCAGAGGCCAAGTACGACGACAATGGCCAGTTCAAGCCGCCCGTGCCGATCGACCACGCCAAGTGAAGTAGTAGTCGATTATTCGACGGAGACGAACTCCAGAAGCAGTCCCGTACCATATTCCCCACTCCAGCATCGTTATGATCGAGAACACTTGTACAAAACAACTAGGACCTTGTGGCTTCTAAGTCATTGTAAAACTTACTACCATGTTTGGTTCAAAAAGGGGGTGCATTCACATCGGCGTTTAGAGGGCTGGAAGCATTTGAGAACATGACTTGAGCGACATATAGATGTACATCTGTAGGATATCAGTCTGGAAAGGCGTCGCAAAGTAGCGTCGGTCAGTGAGAATGCGCTGTTCAGCATGTGCAATACTGCCGTGGCTGTACGAAGCTCCTGGCCATCCGGCTCACATCCACATATAGCACCAGGACTCTGCAGCTTGATGTTGAATAGAGGCATGGGATTTCGGGTCACGAAAGTACCTACATGGCATGCTCTCTTCCTCTTAATAAAACTCAAGCACCAAACGGAATTGGTCATGCGGATGTGGTCTCATCTCAGAATCGGGCCTCTAGAAACATCCTTATCTTATCAGTCCCTAAGGTACTAGGTATCTGCATTCAACGTCCCTTTGAAATTTCTCGCAAGCTCATCCAGGAGCTTGGGCCATCTCTCTCCCACGAACCATCACGTGCACCATCTAGGTCAAGATCACGTGTGCTCCACACCCGAATTTCCCACAACGGGTCAAACCACCACAATCCTCTCAAAACTTTTTTTTGCCAGCCATTCCGCTCTCTGAACTTGCGACAATCATCACGATCCTCATTCCCGCCCAACGCCGCTACTAACCCGTCAAAATGGTCAAGGTTAACAAGAGTACGTTTCCCCTGCCTCCACGACGCCAATTGCAAATAACCACCATGCTGACTTTTCTCCCCCAGTGGTTGCGTCCTCGCGCCGCAAGTCCCGCGCTGCCCACTTCGGTGCCCCCTCCAGCACCCGTCGCTTCATCATGAGCGCTCCCCTCTCCAAGGAGCTCCGTGAGAAGTACAACGTACGTTCTCCCACGAATATATGCCCCCCCTCTCTCGGATGGAAACGACGATCTAACACCGCCGCCCACAGGTCCGCAGCATCCCCATCCGCAAGGACGACGAGGTCACCATCGTCCGTGGCGCCAACAAGGGCCGCGAGGGCAAGGTCACCTCCGTCTACCGCCTCAAGTACGTCATCCACGTCGAGCGCGTCACCCGCGAGAAGACCTCGGGCCAGTCCGTCCCCCTGGGCATCCACCCCTCCAACGTCGTCATCACCAAGCTCAAGCTCGACAAGGACCGCGAGTCCATCCTTGAGCGCATCAAGGTCGGCCGCGAGCTCCGCGTCAAGGCCACCGCCTCCGCCTAAATTCTCTCTTTTGGGAAAAATCCCCCCCACCTGTCAATGACTCTTCCCTGATCCGTGGTGTGCCTTGAAAAAGGTTGCACCGCGCGCGTCAGGATGAGAGACCACACCCCCACCCAAAACGATAAGCGGCAATTCAAGGGACAACATTTCATCGGTACACAAGAAAGCAACGGCGGCGGGGAATGATGCATGATATCCATTCGACGGCGTTCTGCAACGATTACGCACGCACACCTTGAATGCGTTTTGGCAGTCGGCATTGCCTGGAAAACGGGAAAGGACATGAGGGAATCGCAAGGCTAAAAAGCAAAAAAGTTTAGAAAATCAAACGAGAAATACTCTTTCTCAATGGCCATTTCACGTCCGTGAAGTGCTCCATGGGAGGTCCTCCCGAAGCCACCATCGCCCGCCTTGGGACAGGGCGATGCTGTCTCGGGGCCCGGCCCCTTTGCTACACCGTTGGTGACATGCTAACCTGACCACTTGCCGCAGTGTTCGATGAGGACGCTGTTCGTCACATGAATTAAAGACACTCCTCTGAACGGTAGGTCTTTTGTAGATGCACAAATCCCCGCTAGGATATCTCCGCGTTAACCACTGAGATCCATGGTTTTCGAGGTATACGACTGGCGAAGAGCAACCCTGTAGGAGAGAATTTTTCAAAAGGAATCACCACTCTCCTGCTCTCGCCCGAAGATTTCCTCTGAGCTTTGTCAATGAGGTCGGAAATTTGATGGTGAGGTACACGTTCCGCTAGGTATCATTCATAGAATAGACGGCTGTTCAGCTGCTCCGACCCGGCCGGGCTAGTTCGATTGAATAAACAATGTCTTGCATTCACATTACTGGGAGCCCACTGGGTTTTTTTGTCCATGATACTTTAAGGATCTATCTATTATCTGTCTTGTCATGCCTCGTGTGGCAGCTGTCTCGTATGATACAGGCCCAGTTGTCATAGCATGTTCTTCATTACCTCTCGATTCCTCTAAGCAGACAAACGACAACAAATCCTCCGCGTCGTAAACTCTGCATGGCCTCATCTTCCTGTTCAAGGCCACAGTAACGCGTGACAGAAGCAAAGCAGCTCTCGCTTCACGACGAAAGAATAATCCACCAAAAGAAATGAATCGAAGCCGTTTCCGCAATGAATGAAGTGCACATTGTGAGCGACGATCGACAACACGACGTCAGGCGGGTTCTCTGAATATTCGAAGTCAATACCGTGATATGGGAGATCCCTGTCGTCGCGGTCGTCGCAAAATGATCTGTACAAGTATTCCGAACGCAGTTCGTAATTATGCAAGGGCTAGCAATTGTCGTAGATGGCCCAGTCGAGTCGTGTTTACTTGATCCGCTGTACACCATCGTTAGTCCAATGCTTCGTTCCCACGGGAGGTCTCCCTTACAATGGAACAGGTAGGAGGCTGGTTCTCAGCTCGTCCATCAGCTGACGTGGTAAGCAGGCCAAAGGCTGAGTTCAGATTGCCGCCGTCATTTGCTTTCGATGGCGACGGTCGGGAGGACTGGCCGGCGGCCTTGACAATGGCTGGGGAAAGCGATGCGACAGCGTTGCCGATGGTGTATTGTGGAAGGAATCCGTGGGCATTCTCTGAAGTTACCGCTCCTGGGAGAGCAGTTGCAGTGGCAGTGACTCTCTCTGACCAATTACGAACACTACAGGAAACAATGTCAGCCATATGTCAGTAATAGCAGCAAGGAGTATTGTAACTGACCAATCGTTGAAGTACGCTCGGTCGGACTCCGTTTCTCCAATGTTGTCAGATGATCCCGAACTGCCCTTCGATTCATCGACGCCCTGGCTGTTGAAGTAAGGCACTGGGCGCAACTTGCTTCCGCCGCGATGCTTCATGGGAGACGTCACGTTATCTGACTTGGTGGCCCGCTTCATATCGCGCTCATGTGCGGACGTGGCTCTGAACACATCGCCTCGGTATGGTTCCAAGGGTGCAAATGGATCAAGGTCCGCAGCGGGGAGCGAGAAGCCATAATCCTCTTCGGGTCTTCCTGTGGGAAGATTGGTGATGATCTTGGGCTTGGGACGAGCTTGTTTCTCTGGAGAAGCCGGGAAGAAGTCCTTCCCGTCGAACTTGGGGAACTTCTTGCGCAGGTGCTCCGGAGCATCCGTCCAGAAGAGATGCTTCGCCATCTCTTCGTCTTGGGTCAGAGCACGGTGATAAATGTAGTCTCGGATATCGGGGCCAGGATCCATGCCAAAGGGGACCTCGCCGACGAGGTATGGCAGCCCAAGGCCAGCATTGTCGCGGGCGAAGTTGGAGAACTCCTCGATGTCGTGGGCAGGTGTGGGCGGAGCAATGGACGACAAGTAACGGTTCGACTCCTCAAAGTTCGAGGGAATAGGCCCGTGGAATCTGCCGCTGAAGGATCGATTACCGCGCGTTTCGTTATTATTTGCGGTTGCCTTGGTGACTGTTGGCATGTGGCGCTTCGTGTCGTTGATGCTCTTGTCGTCATCGCCAGATGTTTGTGGTTCAGACCGGGGCTGGAAGACAGGTGCCAAAGCCGCAGTCACAGGCAAGACTGAGGGCTTCCGCATGTGATCAACGCCAAAGTTCCTCTGTGGTTGACCAGCGGAAGCGAGCTCGCGAGGTGTGGAGGAGTTGGTAGCGAAAACCTCATGGTTGATGAATGGAGCCGAAGCCTTGGAAACGTCCACGGCGAGCTTGACTCGATCCTTTTTGCGGGACTTTGCGGGCTTGCATTCATCAGCTTCCTTGGAAGGAACAACCCGGTTCAGATCGATATGAGACTCAGCGCTGACCTCCTTCAGGGCCTTTGCACCATCATCGATAGGCTTTACACCCTTATCCTTGGAGAGGTCACGCACTGGAGCAGTGCTGTCCTCCAATGCAAGCTCTCCTTTGAGCTTGACCTCGAAATGCTCGATATCAGAGCGAAGTTGGCGAGCGTACTCCTCCATGTGCTTCTCGTCGATTTGGTGGCGATTGTAAGCTAGCTGAGCCTCTGCTTTCTTGAGGCTAGAGCGTAAACCACCAAGCTGGTTCTTGGTGATGATGCTGGGCCTGATCGACGATACGGGGTAGCTTTCGGGCTGTGCTGCCGGGGTGAATGGTTTCGGAACGGTTGCGGACACGGGCGTCGGGGGGTGCTGGTACAGCATAGGTTGGCCCATGGGGTTGAAACCAATAGGCATCATCGGAGCGCCAGGGAATGGCATTCCCATCGGCATCATGGGGTGAGGCGGAAGGAACCAATGGCCGCCAAAGGGGGGCATATGCATGGATCGACCTGCGGTCGCGGCAGCGTCCTCATGCTCCTTCTTTTCCTCTCCGGTGGGAGACTTGTAATTGCCCACGGCATGGGGGAAAGCAGTCTGAGGCGGTACTTGCGAAAGCCCGTACGGAGGCATGGGGAATCCACCAAATGGAGGCATGGCACCTGGTGCTTGGGCCATGAGAGAAAAGGCAGGATGCATAGCCGGATGCATGGGACCCAGCATAGCGTGACCGGGCAAGAATGGTGCACCGTTGAGAGGTTGGCCAAAAGGTGAGTGAAGACCATTGATGTCTCCGGCGAGTCTCTCCTTGTTCCCCTTTCCAGTGGGTGAGGAGTGAGAGGGATCAAGAGTGTTGGGCACAATTCTTCCGCCAGCCGTGACACGAACGTGTGTTGGAGATCTTACGGCCTCGTAGAACTGCTCAAAACCCTTCCGTTTTTGATCAGGGAGCGTAGGTCGCTGGGGAATCTCGATAGACGGAAGCTCAGGCTCTGCATCTTGACCGTCGAGCTGAGGGCCTGCTTGTCCATCCAGCTGGTTGACCTCTTCACGGATGGCTGCGATGTTCTGCTGAGCAATTTGGGTATGAACCTGAGCAGTAGCTTGAGGTGCTTGAGGTCTGATGAAGATGTTGCATTCCGATTCAGCGGATGAGGACTTTCTGGCCTCCATGTTGGATCTGGAAAGGAAGGGATTGCCTCTTCTGTGGCGGAGAGAGTGCCTTTGGCGCATGATATCGGCTACAGAGAGAAGTCAGAATGATGTACGACTGGGACTGAAGGAGGCGGAACGTACTCAGAACCTGGTTTCCCTTGGCATCATCGAGTAACTTCCGCTCGAAGGAAGATTGCAGCTTTGAGCCCCGAAGGGCCAGGAGCTTGTCGACGCTGTAGCGATTGAGATCCATCGGCGACTCTGCGAGAGAATACCGAGGAAAGTCTGATTGAACGAACGAGATCGGCTGATCTGGAACAGCAATATTAGCAAATGTTGGGCATCAGAGGGATGACAACGACGCTGGCCTCTGGGACGCTGCGTGCCTAGCCACTGTTTGCTGGCAACAACGGCAGAAGGGTGCATTCGGGAAGTCTGGATGGCTGGAGGATAGGTTGCAAGAGCAACGGCAATAAGGAAAAAATCTCATGAAAGAATGCTGAGCAGCGGAGGCAAGGCAGGACGATCCAAATGTGATCATTGAGGCCACCGTGAAGGAAAGGGAAAATACAGATTTGACTCACCAAAGACGGGACAGCCGATCAAAAGCAATGCTGCGGCGGGTCAGTCTTGAACAGCGATTCTGCTGCGTTCCAAAAGTTGGTGAGCGAAGCAAAGTGAGGTTGGTCTGGTGAGAAAAGAGTGGGAGTGGGTTGGGGGTGTGTTGGAGGGAGGTTGAAGTTGGCAAGGCGCGTGGAGGAAGATGATGGATATCCTAACAGAATTATCAAGCAGTCCAAGGCTCTTTGTTCTTTTGGGGAAGGTGCTAAGAAGGGTTTTTTCATTTTTCAAATGGAGAGCAGGAAAGTGCGTCCGAATGGGTAGTAACTCTTTTTTTGGGCAGGTACTGGCGGGCTGTGAGTAGGGATGTGAAGAAATTGAGAGCAGAAACAGGCAAGTACTACCTCAGGCTAACACATGGGAAAATTTCAAGCAGAAGCACCTGCCGGCAGAGATCACAATGCTGCTGATCACAGAAAGAGCTCCATGGTCAATTGTTAGTGCTGCTGCCTCACGGCAAGACAGCTGCTGTTGGATTTCCCAAAGGCTTCCTGACACAAGCTGCGTGAAAGACATACTGTTCTTCTGAGTTATGAAATGTTCTAGAAACATCTTCTGCTGCAGGATCATGCAGATTATGCGCTTTGGCTATCGAAATATCCCCTCGATCATGATATTAACACGCTGTGAGATCTTTCTTGTCTTTGGGCACCTCCGATCTTGACCACAGTGGCCTGGGGAAAAGCTCGAAGACATCCGAGCTCAAAGATGCCACTCATAGATAAATGGCAGCCTTTGGCTTTTACACAAAGGGGGAGCATATGAACAAGAGCAGACTGCAATGCTGTCAAATGACAGCGCGGCGAAAGGCAAATGGCCAGACCCAAGACACAATGATGCAAGTGCTGAGGAGTACGACAAGGCAAGGCAAGGTATGTTGAATTAAGGTAAGGTGCTATCCACTATGAAAGGCAAGGTCAGGCTGGGGACGGTAGCGGCCGAGGCGGACAACGTTGCGTTCCATGGGCAAGGGCAGCTCCCAACTCCAACGCCATTGCCACAAGCAAGGAAACAGCAGTCTCCAAGGTACCTGCTCCCTATTCCGTCACGTCACATCCCTCCGTGCCCTTTCTTGACTTCCTCATCCCCTCCGAGATGCTTGCCTCTACCACCCTCGCCCTCTCTTCCTTCTAGGGCGCACCGCGAGCCCGGATCTTTCCATTTCCGAAACATCGAACCAAACAGGTTTGCCAGAGGAAAAGGAAATAGAAAGGGAGCTGCCAATACCTCCGAGATCAGCCCACTGGAACGCCGCCCAAACGCCGTGTCGGTTTGCCCAGACGAAGAAGGAAAAGCAGGCCAACCTCGATGTTTCCGTCATCCTATCCCAGATACAACGCCACAAGTATATCTTCTGATTTCAAACCGAGAAAGGAAATGCCGAAAATTGTCTGTCGTTTGTGTTGCTGAGAAGCCAACAGGGCGTTGTCGAGCCGCACCGCATGAGGCACCACCAACGAAGGATCCCAGCAATGCTGGCCTGCCGAGATTGCCCAAAACGGCCGATGCGCAGCACATGAGCTTCCAAGAGGGGTCTGAGGTCCCGTAATCTGCGCCCGGCGCACCCATTTTCCGAACTGTCGCTTCGGTTTTCCGGGACTGCGTGGGGCCAGAACTTGCAGACAGCCAAGCATCGCGATGCCCGTTTCGATCCGCCCCCCCCAACAATGCCGTTTTGCTTGGTCCATACCGTGATTCCAGAGGCTTGTGGCCGCTGGCGTCTCGATACGGTTTAAATGCTTCCCTTGCGTTGTCGAGGCAGCGGCATGAAGCTGTCGTCATACATGGGAGTCTTCTTGGAAGACGACAAAGGTCCACGCCCAGCACGTCGGTGTACCTGCAGCTTAAGCCTAGAGTCGCTGCCGGTCGTCCGGGCTGTCTGGGACAGGCACTGGCGGGTCCGGACGAGGTTTGGGACGTGGCTTATCGCCCTCTTGCAATGGGGAAAATGCTGAACTCGAGTACATGTTGCAGGACATGTCTCGCAGGAGCCAGTTGCCGCTAACAAGTCGTGGTAGGCTGTCCGGTTCTTGACTCCTCGGACTGAAAGATGCTTTCAGATGATGCAGCTGACGAGGCGCCATGCAAAGAGCGATACGAGACGAGGTGGATGTTGATGGAGTTAGAACGCAGCGAATTTGATGATTCGATATAACAGAGACAAGACGGATGATGAACGACACGAACGACCTGGGAGGATGGCCATCCGCATCTTTTTAAAGAGCTCTTTGGGGCCTGACTGACCTTGCCATGCCACCCCACCCCACCTTCACGAGTCCAAGGCGCTCGAGCGGCGGGAGGGATTGGATGCGGAGCATATGTGCCCATGCGGAAGCTCCCCAAAGCTGCTTGACGGCAGGGAGTGAAGAGCGTTTTCTTGGTTCTCGAATGGGAGCTTTTGCCGAAGGAGCACGTGGCTCCCAGCAATGAAACCTCTTGATAGTTTGATCACCGGGGTGAGCAATGAGGGCAGAGAGCAGGAGACGGATGGCTGGCGACGGTAGCGGGCGTCTCCCAGGAAGCCCCTCATCGTCTTGCCGCAGCGATATGACAGGCCCGACCCGAAGTCTACTGGCAACGCACAGGCTCTCGCCTGTCACACTTTCTTTTTATATATCAAGGAGACATCACGGAGGATCATGGGTAGGGACAGGGATAAAAAACCTGCTTGGTCCGTCCAGCTGACAATGACAAAACACGGGACCAAATGTTGCGAGGCAGCGGAACACAAGACGGTCAGTCCAGATGGCGCGTCAAGGACGATGACGCCCTTGCGGCTGCGCACGCGCTTCTTCCGGGGTCTTGTATCACAACGAGCGTCGGCCCCGCTGGCGTGAGCTCCAAACCGACACGATGGCACAACGGGGTGCGAACGGGCAGCCCGGCCAGGCCGTCATGGTTGGGTTCGGTGAGCGGCAGATCGACTGGAGCGGGGCCACTGGGCGTTGACGGTTAGGCTTCGGCAGGGCAGTCCTGAGCAGCGAGCGGGAGATGTACCGGAAATTGGGCAGGATTGTACGGTTTGGACAGGCTGTTTTCCCGCTGAGCTGCTATGCTGCCCGCCGTTGCTGCCCCTCAACTGGAGCCTGTCATCAAGCTTTACGTCCTGAAACGACAGGGACATGAGAATGGCGGCAGGGATCCGAGTTGGGATTGAGCGGCCCGCGAAAGGACGACGACTACCTGAAGGGGAAGACGGGAGCCCACACGTCGAGAGCTCAACGCAGTGGAGGAAACGGAATGAAACCGGAATTCTCATTGTTCGAGACTCATTTGGGCTGTTCTGAGGGAGACACGAGTTGGCTTGATATCTCCATTGTGAGACCCGATCCGATTCGGCGGGCCTTGCATGCGGTGACGTGGACCGAGAGCAACAGCCCGCAGCTCCGTTCCGGCCCATGTACACGGCGAACGGCCGTCCAAGTGCGTCGCAGGCCTCCCGGCATTTGGTCTCACTCTCCGACTTCGTCTGCGTCTACGTTTTTCGAGCCCGCTTGCAGAAGAAACAGCGGTCAAGCCAGCGACATTGGTGCGGCCGGAAAGAAAACGGACCTCGTCCGTCATGACTTCATCTACATAGGCCGATGGAATGCGGCAGTCCTGTGATTGAGCGTGGTCGAGTGCTGCAATGAAGGCAATATGCGAGGACGGGATGTCAGGGCGGCCCGAGCGGTGGACGCGTGACCGTCACATCAATTTGGCGTTTCCTGGGTGGGATGGAACTCTTTTTGCGCCACGGGGAAGGCCAATTGATTGGCAGCCAGCTGGATGAGGCATCGCCATTGCTTTTTGCCGGGATTTGAGGAGCAAGACATCGGGAGAACCGGAATCGGCGCGATTTCCGTGAGGCAGGCCAGCACCAGGGGGCTTGGTCGTCTGTGTGACCAGAATGATACCCTCCCACCGTACCATTCGAGCCGAGCACTACCCAAACCATGGAGAAGTGCAGCATGGAGAAGTACCCGGTTTGAACATGCTACCTTGTGGCCAGGCTCTCAAGTGCCGGCGAGACATCAAGAATACCAAGCAAGAGGACGCAAATGCAGAATCGGCACCGGACAAAGTCAAAAACAGCCCAGCTTTCACCGACGGAGATGCTGGATCGAGCGAGCCATGTCACCATGGATTCGGCTTCTGGTAGACATGGGACGGAAGTTAGCCTGAGAGGTTGGCGGAGGTGCCCTTGGACTTGGGCACTCGGACTCCTCAACAGTTGCCATCACCTCGGCCGTCGGGCCAGGCCAGCAAGGAGAACGGGACGTGGGGATGGAAAGGGGGCGGCTATGTATTTCGCACCCAGTTTGCTGCCATGCGATACAACTGGAACCCCCACCCTCACCAAAAGCTCCGGATTACCTTGGACGACCTGCCCAAGAAAGACGGGATTGTCAAAAGGAGGGGCACAGACGGGATATCTAGAGCATCAGTGAGGGGTATTCGGGACACTGCAGTCTGCAGCCAGCGCGCATCCCCCGAGCGACCCCGTACCGGCCCTGTGTCATGACTTGCAGCTAAGCAGATCACGGCCTAGCCGGGCTGTGCATCCCCTACTCAACCTGCACCTTCAGGGGCTGGGGAGGGCCGCTTTTGACCGGATCCGTCGCCGGGGCTCTTGCGATTGGCCAGCGCCGAGGAGCCTCTCCCTTTCCCGCAACGAGCAGCCCGCGCCGGAGACGGTCTGTACCACTCTGTGCAGCGCCGGACTGCGGTGAGACTGGACGGACGGATTTCACAAGTCTGGGCCTGTTGTTTGCACCCGATTCACTCTATTCAATGCATCCCTTGCCCCGCCACTCCGTCCACGCGAGCAGAGCACTCCACGGCGGGCACCCCGCAAAGCTGTGCACAACAAATGCATGTGAGGCGGGCGAACATTGAGCAATCCAGCAACAATTGAGCGTCCTGACTGGCTACACCCCTCTGAACGGCCCGTGAAACCTTGGACAATCTGGGAAAGCTCGGCACATGTTGATGTCAGATGGCTTACCCCTCCTCTCTCGTACAAGAAGACGTCGAATTATTCCAGAGACTGCCTTGGCCGGAACTCTTTTCCTCTCTTCACAACAAACCACTGACCCCTTCGTGCGAACCGACTGAACGTTCAGCCTTTTGAACCTGTTACTTGTATTATTGTACTCATACACACACGGAGAATATCCTATTCATTCTCATTCCCCCCCGATTTTCACTCTTCGGACTAAAACCCCACGTTGGTCCAGTCCCGTCGGCCCTCAACGTGCGACGACAAACTGACCCAGCAGTCAGGAACCAGTCCGACCGCACCCTGTCCGGCATCTAGACGAGACGACGAGACCAGACCTCAAAATCTCAAAATGGCACCACTCACGCCCCATTGGACCCAGCCGTCCCACCCGGACATCCAGGAGGTCGTCAAGGCCAGCGAGACCGAGTTCCTCACCAAGAGCTTCTCCAAGGTCGCCCTGCCCCCTTTTGCCGTCTACGCGAAGATGTCGTTCCCGCCGTGCGACCTGGCCGACGAGCCCACCTACGCCACCGTCCAGTGCGGTAAGGACAGGCACCTGAACCTCAACAGTGACCTGCTGTACATCAACCACTCGTGCGAACCGTCTCTAGTCAGTCTCTTTGCCGCTCAGCAAACCCCAGAAGGGCCCCTCCCAGGACCGAGCACGGACAGGCAGGGTCATCCCGGGAACATGTGAGATTGACAGGTGCTATTTATAGATCTTTGACACGGGCAACTTTAATGTGCTGGCTGGTCCGAAAGGGCTTCAGCCGGGCGACGAACTGACTGTAAGTTTGAAAAGTTTCCAAGAGACTACATACAAACAACGAACCCCCAAGCCGGACAGCCGAGCTGACCCGTTTGGGCGACAGTTCTTTTACCCTTCGACCGAGTGGCACATGGCCCAGCCCTTTGACTGCTTCTGCGGCACGCCCTCGTGCCGCGGTAAGATCGGCGGCGCCCGCGACATGCCCCGCTCCCAGCTCGAGGGCCTCTGGCTCAACGGCCACATCCGCGAGCTCCTCGAGGAGCGCGACTCGGGTCGCTCTGGAAACGACGACCCGACGGCCCAGGCGCTGAGAGACGCGCTCAAGGCCGCCGAGCGCGTCGTCGAGGCCGCCCGGTCCGCGCTGAGGAGCTACACCGAGGCCAACGGCACCGCCGACCACCTGCACCAGGCCAAGAACGGCCTCAACGGCAACAAGGCCAACGGCGGCGGCCGGAACGGGGCCAGCGCCAGAGAGCTGGGCGGCGAGATGGGCGGCGACACGCGCGCCGCTTAGACGGGCCACCGCAGGTATTTGAGGAATACACCTAGTCGGGCCCGTGACGGGAAAGCGTGAGGGGGGGGGCAAACTCAACTTTGTCTTGCACTCTGAATGAAGGCGTGCTTCTTTTTCTTACCCGCGCTATTCTTCTTCTTTTTTTTTCCTTGCGAATTCAACATCTCGCTTCTCTCATATCAAGATCAATTGAAACCAGGAGACGAGATGGCTAGAACCGAAGAAAAGAAGGGGATAAAACAGAGGGAGATAGATAATGGACAAGCCGTCAACCCCATTTTCTTGTCCTACCGCTGCATAAAAATCAGTTACTTCACCCGAGGCCCTGGGGCTTTGCATACATTTTTTTGTGGTATTCCTATGACTTTCACACGGGAACCGATACTCTAAAAACTCCAGTGATATGCCCGACCAATCCAGTGTAAAAATACAAACGAGACGATACCTTCACTCGCAAAACCCCCCCACCGGACGCCAGCCTATACTACAACACATCCAGACAGGCTTCGTCTAGCCCATCTCATTTTGTGTAACTGTCTCATTCTTCGTTTCTCTTCTTTCTTCTTTTCTTCGGTTCTTTCTCTTCATCAACAACACCGCCTAATCCTTGTGGTCCATCCAGCGGTCGCCCCAGCTCATCCTCCTGCCCTTCTCGCTGCCCACGCCGCCCGCGTACTGGCTCTCGTTGTCCTCCCACTCCTTGCGCTCGACGATGCGGCGGGCGAGGAAGGCCCGCGCAAACTTCCACGCCTCGGTGTCGCCCAGGTTCCACGCCTCGATGGCGCTGCGGACGGCGAGGTCCTTGGGGTCCTTGGTCTTGCCCATGTCGCGGGCCCGCTTCAGCAGGGGCGGCTCCTTCTCGAGCTCCTCGGGGGAGGCGACGGGCCCGTCGGCCGGGTCGTGCTTGGGCTGCGGGCGGCGCTCGGGGCCGGGGACGGGGGTCTCGGAGGTGCCGTCGGTGGCGTTGTGCGGGATGGCGAAGCCAAAGTGCCAGTCGAGGTCCTTGGGCACGTCCTTCTCGGCCGGGAGCCAGAGGGAGTGCGCGGTGGCGTACTCGCCGGCCACGGCCTCCTTGAACTTGAGCACGCGGGGCCCGCTGCCGACGCCGCCGCCCAGGAGCTCCTTCGTGACGGCGTCGAGCCAGGCGTCGCGCTCCGACTTGCGGCGGATCCAGGGGATCTCGATCTTGTCTTCGAGGGTGGTCAGCAGCGCCGTCGTGTAGGGGTGCGGGACGGTGCCGATGGTGTAGAGGGTCGAGGTGTTGCGGTAGCGCGGGGGCGTGCCGACGTGCATGGGCTGCGCCGGGACGCAGGGCTTGCACTTGGGCTTGTTGGGCGGGCAGGACGAGGGCATGGGCGACTCCGGGCACATGGAGAGTTCACCGGCGAGGTGCCAGGCGTTCTCGATGAGGTGTGTCATGTGCTGCGGCAGGGGCTTGAGGACGGCGATGCCATCGGAGAAGACGTTCTGCCAGGTCATGTGCAGGTGGCCGTTGATGAGGTCCTTGAGGGCGCGGAGGCCACCGGCGCGGTCCGCAGCGATGGCCTCGGCGACCTTGGGGTACTTGTCCTGGATGATGTTGGAGTCGTAGTAGGCGATGGCCTTGGGGAAGTTGTCGATCTTGAAGGTGTCCTCGGTAGCGGCGGCGACGAAGTCCTTGGACTCCTTGACCTTGGAGCCGGCCATGGTGGCCTTGATGGCAGCGGTCACGTCCTTCTCTGCGCCGGCAAAGAGGCCGTTGCCGAGGTTGTTCCAGCGGGTGAGCTCCGGGTACTCGCCGCGGCGGAGGTAGGCGATGAGGGGGTCCTCGTGGGGGCCCATGGGGAGGGTGGTGTGGTAGGCGAGCAGGCCGCCGCGCATGTTGTCCCAGGCGAGCCAGCGCATCAGGTCGGTCTTGAGATCGGGGTCCATCTCGCGACGCTGGAGCTCGTCGTACATGGGGTTCTTCATGGCCTCGGCGGCGCTGAGGATGATGGGCTTGAAGCCGCGGGCCCACCAAGCGCGGCGCCAGGTGAGCAGGAGGTCGCTCTCGGCATCCTTGCTGGCGGCGTCCTTCTTGATGGTGGTGTCGTAGTAGCAGTAGATGGGCGGGCGAGTCTTGAGGGGCGGGAGGAGGGAGCGGTCCTCGTCGAGGGTGAGGGAGGAGGAGAAGGGCACCGAGAGCCACTTCCAGTCGGCCCACCAGGAGGACTCGCCGTATGTGTCGTTCTGCTGGCGCGGAGGAGGGTGGGAGGGTGCGCGGAACGGGTTCAGGCGGCTCGTGGACGAGAACGGGTTCTTGATGGCGGCGGGGATGGAGAACTTGTGGTCGGTGTACTTTGAGAGGCTCGGCCCGGAGGGGATGGTGCTCGGCAGGGTGAAGAGGAGGGAGAAGACGGCGAAGATGGAGATGGACACGAGCAAGAAGGAGATGCGTCGGTTGCCGAAGCGGGGGAGGGGGCGGCCGAAGATCGTGTGCTGCTTCGGCATGCTGGGCGAGAGAGAGGGCCGACGAGGCGGCGGAGGCGGCGGGAAGCTGCTTGGTCGGGGAGGGGACCCGGTGGGATAGGATGAATTGAGGCTATCAAAGGTCGAATCTGGCCGTCGCTCGGTCGGCGGTCGAATCGAGGTCGGGGGTGGGAGGGTCAGTCGAGCTTAAGGGGTGGACATGGGTGAGGGAGCTCCAGAAAAGCCAAGCCAATTAGCAGACGATGGACGGGCTTGATGGTGTAGATGGGGACGAAATTGGACGAATTGGGGTCGAGAAGAGGGCAAGAGCTTAAACGAAGGAAAAAAAAGCGATCGAGGAGCTTGGCAAGTGCGCATTCACAGGTCGTGGAGGAGAAAAAGTGAGGTGACGGCTTATCGCTGCGTCGATTCAACCAACCTGCATCCCTTTTTTGGGCCTGGTCTGGGGTGGGAGCTGACGAAGACACGGTCGGCATCCAGGCAGCACGGCACGGGCACGGGGGCCATCCAGCCAGCCAACCCGCCGTGCCTAAGTGGCATCCGTCATCCCGCGCGCCCGACTGCCCCCTGGAAAATCTGAGCGCGTTCTCAGGGCTGGCATCTGAGTGGCTTGAAAGCTGGCGCAGCTTCCGATAAGATAAGAAATGTGGCTGCTCCTGTGGCTGGTGTGGGTTTTTGTCGAAGGTACCGAGGTACCTACCTCATTGTGTGGACCTCCAAGCTGCGTCTGCCAGTGGCAGCTCCTCGTTCCTTGCATCTCACGATGATGCTCAGTTCCGTGCTTTTGCTGCCAGGGAAGAACATCGCCATGTGAGGCGAAGCATCCCAAGCTCCTATTTTTACCACAAAATCGCCCGCAATGGTCGAAACATCTCGTGTCGGGCCCTGGGCATGGGCCTTCGAGTTCGTGTTGCTGTCGCCCAGCGGCACAGCAGCCAATTTCACCGTGCCGTCTTTCTACCACTCAATTAGCCTACGAAGACGTTGCTGGATGCAACCCTTTCTTTGACACCCCTTTATAGGGAGCTTGTATCTCAGAAATGATGCCTCGATTGGGCTTAGCCAAGGCAGACTCGAGATGAGTTCCAACGTCGCCTCCTGCGAAGTAGGGCGCACTTAATGAGGGGCCCGTTCCCTCCCCCTCCCCCTCCATTTGTCGTTGGCTTCTTTCGTGGCTGCCGCGTTTTCTCACCATGGTCTCTCGTTTCCAATTCAGCCTCAGCCACGCGCTGCTGCTTCTGGTGTTCCTCGGGGTGGCTTCTGTCCGGGCGGACTACTTCACCGAGCCACCAAGCTTCGAACTCGACAAGGGAGGCACCAAAGTGACAACCCAAGATCTCAACACCACCTACGTGCTCGGCCAGAAAGTGCAACTCACCTGGGAAGTCCCAGACGTGCCATGGGTTTCTCTTGTCCTGGTGCATTGGGGCAAGAATGCAGGCGTATCGGTGGCATCGTTCATCAGTAAGTAGGCTCGATGCGGGGTGCACGTTCCTGTTAGTTGACAACCATCAAGCCAACGACCGTAACAACGGATACTACACCTGGTACATTGGGGAAAGGGACGGTGTCACGGAGGAGAAGTTGGCAGCAAACCCCAACTTCGCACTCAAGATCATTGATCCGACCGGAAACTACACCAAGACGGGCGAGCCTGCGGGCTTCATCGACAACGAGTTGCAGAGCCGGGGCTTCGTCATCAGGGCCAACGCAACATCGGAGTCGACAGTGACGGCAGCGGACTCCTCCGGCGGGGCTGGCTTGTCCGCCGGCGCCCTCGCGATGCTCGCCGTCTGGTTCATCTGGCTGCGGAAGCGACGAACCGGTTCCAACCCTGAAGACCTGTCTCCCCATCGCCCAACGCCCACGCTGCAAACCGTTATGCGCCATCAGACGCGCCAGGACTCGGCGTATGCGAGCCCCAATTCATCGGGTGACCACATGGCCCTGAATGCCCACGGATCGTACCTGTCGCATCAGGTCAGCAACGTGAGCCCGATCAGCCCGGTGCGGCGGCAGACGCCCCCGCCGTCGTATCCGTCTCCGGTCGACGAGTATCGGGCGCCGATGACGGAGCTCTCCAGTGCGCGGGAGGTCCAGGAAGCACCCTCGGCGAACCCAAACTACCCGCCAGAGCTCGCGGGCTCCCACCGACATTAGGATCGCTGCAGAAGATGCCGTGTCATGTCATTCCAAAGATGGTGTCTGCGGTGATGCACTTCCGGTGACAAGGGTGTGACGAGCCGGATGGAAGCGGGCGCAAACGATACGATTTTGGCGGGTAGTCGCCTTCAAGATATCTCAACCAGTCTAATACAGTAATGATCAGTAGCTTCGTCTGATGTGCGCCCACGGATCTCTCTCCTTAATCTATGTGTTCGCAGATGCGTCTGGGAATTTCCCTCGACATGCATTGGCTGGTACGGGATTACCTCAGCTTCGTAGCACTGCGTTGCGTAAGTAAATTGAACAAATTTTGTGGAGAGGGCGATGCCGGACCGGAGTGAAAAAAAAAAAAAAAAAAACGAAAAAGATCCAGGGAACCTGGACGGAGCATGGCAGAGGCCCTTCAGGGCAGATGCTGCCACTGCAAGGCACATTCCTTCAGCTGGGCCAAAATTTTGCCGGTTTTCTCCCGCAACGACTGCAAGTTGCACCGCAGAGCGACGACTCACTGCTCAAAGCAAAACTTACACCGCCCTCGGCCGTTTGTGACTCAATCGAACCTCGTCCAATTCACTCCCTCAACGCCCCTCGTCCCCCCCAGGTCGGCCCCTTGCTCCAGGATTATCTCGAGTGACCATTTGTCTTGCTACCAATTGCCGTGCAGCGAGATTCGTCACGTAGCGGAGCAATTGGCCGTCTCTTCAATCCCAAATCTTTCTTCTCCCCAAGTTCTGTCGTCACTTTTTTTTTCTTCTCTATCTGACTCTCTTACCCCTCCCCCGCCATGGCTCCTGAGCTCCCAGACCCCACCAGGTGAGTACAGAGGCGCCGATTCGGAGCAGAGCACGCGAGCTCGATGGCAGTGACGAGTGAAATTGTGCTGACTCCAATTGCAGCGACTTGCACTGGTCGGCCTTTCGGGGCGCCATCCATGACATCTTTTCGGAGAACGCCAAAAAGCACCCCGAGAGGCTATGTGTCGTTGAGACTGCTTCGTCTACCTCTCCTCGGAGAGAGTTCACTTATCGCCAGATCGATGACGCCTCAAACCTGCTCGCCAACCACCTGGTTGGCGCCGGTATTCAAAGAGGCGATGTTGTCATGTATGCGACCCTTCGACATCAATGACTCTGATTGTCTGTCTGTCATTGAATTCTAATGTCCCGCCAGGAGCTATTCCCACCGAGGTGTTGACCTCGTCGTCGCCGTCTTCGGTATCCTCAAGGCCGGTGCCACATTCAGTGTTATCGACCCCTCCTATCCCCCAGACCGTAAGTTGTGAGTCGCCGGCTTGTAAGAGGCGGTGCTAAAGTGAGATGCACAGGCCAAAACATCTACCTCGACGTTGCCCGGCCGCGAGCTCTCGTCGTCATCGATAAGGCCACCAAGGAGGCCGGCAAGATTACCGACAAGGTCCGCGCTTTCATCGCCGAGAACCTCGATCTCAAGACCGAGGTCCCCGCCCTCGAGCTCAGAGCCGACGGCAGCCTCGTCGGTGGTGAGGTCAACGGCAAGGACATTTTCGACGGTCTCAAGAAGGAGGAGGGCCCCAATGTCCTCGTTGGCCCCGACTCTAACCCGACTCTGAGCTTCACGAGCGGTAGTGAAGGCAAGCCGAAGTGAGCTTCTTCCTCAAGGTTCTTTTCTGTGCATGTGCTAACTGGCTCTTGATAGGGGTGTTCTCGGCAGACACTACTCTCTGGCTTACTACTTCGACTGGATGGCCGAGCGCTTTAACTTGAGTGAGAAGGACAGCTTCACCATGTTGTCTGGAATCGCACACGACCCCATTCAGAGAGACATTTTCACCCCCTTGTTCCTCGGCGCTAAGCTGCTGGTTCCCTCCAAGGAGGATATTCAGCACGAGAAACTTGCGGAGTGGATGAGGGACTACGGAGCCACCGTCACTCACTTGACCCCGGCCATGGGCAACGTGCTTGTCAGCAACGCGAGCGCCGAGTTCCCTGCGTTGCACCACGCCTTCTTCGTCGGTGATCTGCTCATCAAGAGAGACTGCAAGGCCCTGCAGAAGCTTGCTAGAAACTGCTACATCGTCAACATGTACGGCACTACGTGAGTATCACCCACTCTTGGAACAACCTGAGATGCCTGCTAATTGCGTGCAGTGAGACCCAGAGAGCCGTCAGTTACTACGAGATCCCCAGCGCCAGCGCCGACCCCGAGTTCTTGGACAAGTTCCCCGACAACGTCATCCCGGCAGGCAAGGGCATGAAGGACGTGCAACTCATCGTCGTCGACCGCGAGAGCAACGAGATGTGCGGCGTCGGCAAGGTGGGCGAGATCTACGTGCGGGCGGGTGGTTTGGCAGAGGGATACCTGGCCAACGACGACCTGAACAAGGCCAAGTTCGTCACCAACTGGTTCGTCGACGGCAACAAGTGGGTCGAGCTCGACCAGAAGGCGTCTCAGAACGAGCCATGGAGACAGCTCTACAAGGGCCCCAGAGATCGCATGTACCGCTCAGGTGACTTGGGCAAGTACACCGAGGACGGTAACGTCGTTTGCGTGGGCCGAGCCGACGATCAGATCAAGCTGCGTGGCTTCAGAATAGAGCTCGGCGAGATTGATTCCCTGCTCTCCAACCACCCCATGATTCTCGACAACGTAACTCTAGTCCGCCGCAACAAGGACGAGGAAAAGACACTGGTCAGCTACATCGTCCCTGACATGGAGAGATGGGCCGAGTGGCTGGTCCAGAACGACAAGCAGGACGACACTTCCGGCGGTGACAGCCTGACCGGTCGTCTGCGCCGTTTCTGGCCTCTCGGCGACGAGATCCGAAAGTACCTCAAGACCAAGCTGCCCGTCTACGCCGTTCCCGAAATCATCATTCCCCTCGAGAAGTTCCCTCTCAACCCCAACGGCAAGAAGGACAAGCCTGCGTTGCCGTTCCCCGATGCGGCGCAGCTGGCGGAGGCTCGTCCCCGTTCCCAGGTCACCGATCTCACCGAGACCGAGAGCAAGGTTGCCGGCATCTGGGGTTCTCTGCTTGCCAACATTGACGAGCGAAGCCTTGGACACGACGACAGCTTCTTCGACATTGGTGGCCACAGTATCCTTGCCCAGCAGATGCTGTTCAAGGTCAACAGGACATGGCCTGGCGTGGATATCACCATGGCCGTTGTATTCTCCAGCCCCTCTCTGAAGGCCTTTTCTGCAGCGATTGATGCCAAGCTTTCTGGCACTGCCCCTGCGGCATCGAACGCCACGCCTGAGGGAGAGGACTACTTTGAGGATGCCAAGAAGCTTCTGGCGACTCTGCCCGAGAAGTTTGCCCCCTTCGATAAGAAGGCCACCGAGGTCAAGACTGTCTTCCTCACTGGCGCCACTGGTTTCCTTGGTGCCTACATCCTGAGAGACCTGTTGGCTCGCAACGTGCCCAACGTCAAGGTTATCGCCCACGTCCGTGCCATCGACGACGTCGACGCCTACAACAGAGTCGTCAAGAGCTGCCAAGCTTACGGCGTGTGGCAACCCAGCTGGAAGAACAGCTTGACTGCCGTCCAGGGCAGCCTCGGCAAGCCTCTCCTCGGATTGTCGCAAGAGAGGTGGAACACGCTCGCTGATGAGGTTGACATCGTCATCCACAACGGCGCACAGGTCCACTGGGTTCTGCCGTACTCCAACCTCAAGCCGGCCAACGTTCAAGGCACGCTTGATGTCCTTTCGCTTTGCGCAACGGGCAAGCCCAAGCAGCTGGCGTTCGTGTCGTCGACCTCTGTGCTCGACCATCCCCACTTCGTCAACCTGTCTCAGGGAGGCAGCCTTGTCAGCGAGGAGGACGATCTCTCCGGCAGCTCCAAGAACCTTGGCAACGGCTACGGCTCGACCAAGTGGGTCGCCGAGTACTTGGTAAGGAACGCCGGCAAGAGGGGTCTGACGGGCACCATCGTCCGGCCAGGCTACATCACCGGTGAGCAGCACTCGGGCACGAGCAACACGGACGATTTCCTGCTGCGCATGCTCAAGGGCTGCATCCAGCTCAACGCCAGACCCAAGATCGAGAACACCATCAACATGGTGCCGGTGGATCACGTTGCCCGTCTCGTCGTCGCCTCGGCGCTGCACCCGCCCCGCCAGCCCTTGGGCGTTGCCCAGGTCACCAGCCACCCCAGACTGACCTTCAGGACGTACCTCTCTGCCCTGGAGAAGTACGGTTACGACGTGCCGGAGGTCGAGTACAGCCAATGGAGCAAGAGCCTCCAGGACTACGTCGCCGAGGGCAAGGAGCACGCCTTGTAAGTTGTTTCTAACTTGACCAGAATGCACTTTACTAACCACGTGTAGGATGGGTCTGTACCACCTCGCCACCACCGATCTGCCCGGCGACTCCATCGCCCCCGAGCTCGACGACGTCAACGCGGCCGCGGCCCTCCGCTCCGACGCCGAGCTGACCGGAGAGGACCTCTCCGCCGGCGGTGCCGTCAAGGACGAGACCATCGGCCGCTACCTGAGCTACCTCATTGCCATCGGCTTCCTCGAGGCGCCGCCCAAGCCCGGACAGCTGGCCATCCCTCCGGCCGACATCAGCCCCGAGCAGAAGGAGGCGCTTTTGAGAGTCGGAGGTCGCGGTGCTCTGGTCTAGAGAATTGCATCTTGGAAAATAGAATAGTGATGTTAAATATCGAACATTTGGGAAAAGAGACACGGAGGCTGGTTTTGACCAAAAAAGACCAAAAGTAAATGAGTTTTATTAGACATGAATAAAGACGGAATGGTTGAATTGAATATTTGAGACTCTAGAAACATTTGCCTAACAGGGACTCTGCTGTCGCGGGCGGGACTAGAAGCTGAACAAAAGCCCCACAAATGTTAGCGCGATAATAGGCCTCACTGGAAGACTGTGGAAATCCATGACTCTGCAACTTCACTCGCCCCAGTTACCCAATCTGAACCTCTGCTCGTCACTCATACACCACCGCAAACCCCCTGTCCTGCAATGACCGACGCCCAGCCCGAGATGAAGATCGATCCGACGAGAGCAAAGACTCTCATTTCGCAGCTGCAGTCCGTGCAGGAGCGCATCGCGGCCGTCGCCGCGGGCCGGAATGTGAGTCCTACATCGGAGATGATGATGCAGACACCCGCAGAGACAGAAGGACACGAGAGAGAGAGAGAGAGACTGACACCAACACACAGGTCCGGCTGGTCGCCGTGTCCAAGCTGAAGCCGGCCAACGACATCCTCGCGCTGCACCAGGCGACGCCGCCGCAGGTGCACTTTGGAGAGAACTACGCCCAGGAGCTGGGACAAAAGGCCGAGATGCTGCCGCGGAGCATCCAGTGGCATTTCATCGGCGGGCTGCAGTCGAGTATGTCTCGTCCTTCCTTTTTTAAAAATTTAATTTGTCCATCCCGTTTGGAAAACCCCCCAGACTGAAACGGCTCTCCAAAGCACACGCCAAAAAGCTGGCCAAGATCCCCAACCTCTTCTGCGTCTCCTCCGTCGACACGCTCAAGAAGGCGCAGCTCCTCAACGCCTCGCGCGGCGAGCTCATCGCCTCATCCTCGTCGTCGTCGTCGTCGTCCGCCGTCGAGCCGCTGGGCGTGCACGTGCAGGTCAACACGTCGGGCGAGGAGTCCAAGTCGGGCGCGGCGCCGGGCGACGAGACGGTCGCGCTGTGCCGCGCCGTGGAGGAGGAGTGCCCGTCGCTGCGGCTGCTGGGGCTCATGACCATCGGGGCCATCGCGCGGAGCCGGGCCACGACGCCCGAGAACGAGAACGAGGACTTTCTGTGCCTGAGGGAGCAGCGCGACCTCGTCGCGCGGGAGCTGGGCCTCGGCAGGGAGCTGGAGCTGAGCATGGGCATGAGCGAGGACTTTGAGGGCGCCGTGAAGCTGGGCAGCGGCGAGGTGAGGGTCGGCAGCACCATCTTTGGGGAGAGGGGCCCGAAGAGCGAGGCCAAGGTCCTGGTCTGAGGTGGGTAAGTAGGTGAGGTGGCTGCGGGGGAGATCCGGCCTTTGCCCAAGTCTGGATGAGGGTCTCGGCGGATTGAGAGTGAGTTCTTGGGTCCATGGACGGTTAGAGGTTTGAGACCCACGTCGACGACGGAGGCCTGCGGTTGTTGACTCGGTGTAGATTAGTATAAAATACGACGGTCGACATTTCTGCGATTTTTCTCGTTCTTTGCTCCTTTCTATACGTGATGAGTTGGGCAGTTAATGGTATGATGTCGAGGTTGGGTGCTGCTTACAGCGAGAAAATCTGGTCAGGTGAATCCTTCCGCCGTTTCTGTGTGCATCTTTTCATCGTGAAGCAAGCTTAGGCAAGTACCTGTGATTCAAGTGGATCTTTGGCTAGATTTCTGTCTTTGGAAAGGTTGGCTGAAGCGCGACCTCGTGTACTCCGTCCCTCTTACTGGAGGCCGTGAAAGGACGGCATCTCCTCTCCAGAGACTTGTTAGGGACGGTTGGTTTTCAATTCAAAGTCTCCTACATGAACACCTTCCCGCTCAAGAAAGTCTTATCATTCCTTCAAGATTGATGGACAGGACTCAGTGGTCCAGGGATCATGTTCACCAGTGGAGGGTGGTAGTCACAGAAGTCAACGATCACGATGGTGCCCAAGTGGGCAAGCAAGACAGGAGGCACGATTTTCACCTTTCACTGGCACGATAGGAACAGTTCAGAGTTGGTTGAATCATTATTCATTATGCATTATTCGTTACTCCACACCAGAGAAGAGACCCAATACAATCATCCTGTCTCCTTCATTCGCTCCAACCATCAACCATCGCCATGGGGTATCGCTGTTTTATAATCCAAACGCTTTTCAAACAAACTCTCGCTCTCTCATCCAAACACAATCTTGCCCCTTATTCATACACCTCTTCCCCTATTCTTTTCCCCCCCCCCTTTTTTTTTTTTTTTTTTTTTAGTTCTGAGCTCTGTCAAAGACCTCCATAGCCTGCGCCTTCATCGACTGGATGATTTGATGGCTTGGGCTGTCCTGTCTAATCCGAATCGCGTCCATATGACCGAGGACGGTCGTCAGCGACAGTCCCTTGAAGACGTCTTGCGTTCGTTGGCGATGCGGTCCCTCAAAGATGAGGCAGACGACGAGCGTGGCGAGGAGCCGGACGACGTCCTGGAACTTGCTCCTGAGCTCTTCGACCATCTTGCGAGCCTCCACGAGCTTGGCGCCGACCAGGATGTGCGGCAGCATGATGTTGGCGCGGACGACGTTGATCTTCTCGTGCAGTTCCACGTCGGCGTAGGAGGAGAGGCGGACGTGCTTCAGCGGCGTGCCGGCGAGGATCATCTTGTAGACGTGCGGCTGGCACCCGTTCTGGACCGCGGTGGCGAGGGCGACGATCTCGGCCATGAACTCCTGGCACACCTCGCGGAGCTTCTCGAAGCCGGCCTTGTTCGTGTCGTTGGTGCGCCTGTCCTCGCTCGAGCGGGTGCAGGTCGCGTTGGGGTTCTTTTTGAGGCACAGCGTGCAGGCGGCGGCGCCGTCTTCGAAGACGCACTTCGTTTTGCTGGTGCGGCAGGCCCTGCAGGCGCCGGCTTTGACTGCTCGGGTCGAGGCCCCGGATTTGGCTTTCTTGGGTTGCCTCTTGTTGACCCTCGCGTTCTTGTTTTGGGGTCGGAGTACTTCGTGGTTCTCCTCCTGATACTGCTGCTGCTGCTGCTGCGGCTGCGGCTGCGGCTGCGGTAGATGTGGCTGCTGCTGAGGCTGCGGTTGTTGCGGCTGCGGCTGCTGCTGCTGCTGCTGCTGCTGTTTTTCCGCCGGGGGCTGCTTAGGCTGGATAGGCTCGCCGCCCCAAGGAAGGGCAATTTCGAAGTTGCCATTTTGCGCCGGAGCGACTTGGTATGAGGCTGCGCCAGGGTTTGGGAGACGCGCGTGGGTTCGTGGTACTTGTTCCACGACCTGTTGCTGCGCCGGCTGCTGCTCTGGTGGTGTCTGAGACGCGAGCTCGGCAGATGGCGGGGTGAATAGGTAGTCGAGCTCCTCCATGCTTGCCGGTGTGCTTTGCGGCGTTGAAGGCGGTGCAGGCTCGGCCTGTTCTTGCTGCGGCTTGTTTTGTTCACCGCGAGGGACGATCGTTCCATCAATATCGGATACCCACCAGTCGCCAGGTATAGGTGCCGCGGCAGTACTGGGACCGGGAGAATTCCAGTCGATGAGATAATCTTCGAGAGTGAGAGAGGAGTTAAAGGAGTCAAAGGAGGGGTCATCGAAGAAGTCGTAGTTCGACTGGCTATGCTGGCTTTCTTGCACCGAAGAGCTGCCGTCGTCCATGTGGGCTTGGCTCGTGTTCTCGGGTTCGACTGCGAAAAAGGCTGGGTCCAACGGTTGAGCTGTATTCTCGCTCATGGGATACGCGCTGTCGAAAAAAGCATTCTGCTGCGGGATCTGCGAGGCGGTGGCCCAGGGGAGATATGAGGAGGGGTTGGACGGGAATCCGTTGAACTGGGTAGGATCCATTGCGGAAGAGTTTTTGGTGCTCAATGAGCAGAGGAGGAAGAAGTAGTAGAGGGGTACAGAGTCAACAGCTCTTGGAAGATTATGATAAGCAACCGAAGTTGAACGAGAATAAGAAGAAGATATCGTGAGTGTGTGTTTCTTTTGGATGTTGACCGATGACGAAACGAAAAGAAATTTCCGGGGGAAAGGGGGAGACGGGATTTATACCAAGAGCAACTTTTGAGCCTATCCACGTCCCCAAAAGTGGCTTTCTCCGTTACTGGAACTCGATCAAGAAGGTTCAAGCCGCTCATTTCAAATATCTCTACAGAGTCACAGGTAGTCCGTGAAATGAAGGCTTCCTCTTGTTTAGACTTCTCAAGGTTTACGGGAAAGGGGGTGACGGCCTTCATACGCTCATGTCGGCCTTGGTTTTCGTCCAGAGACACCCCCAAAGACTTCAGCTAGACTTCATCATAGGCGTACGGGGAGGTATCAACAAGTCTAAGGAGGCTGTAAGAGGGCTGAAGCACAAGGTCCATGAGTACAGCTCGCGAGTGCCTGGGCAGTTGGGGGGTCCTATTAGAGAGTCACTGTCCCGTGGACGGCATTCTACGCTCTGCAATGACACGCCTAGAAGGTGTTTTTGCGGATAACCACGGTCATCTCTTCAATTGGTACCTTGACATGCTTTGGCAGAAAGGAGCCGGATCTTGTACTCGGGCCGTGTCTCGAACGCCCAACCCAGATGGCTTTCCCTCTCTCATGTCTCTCATGGCATTTTGGCAAATCAATGTCCGGCTTCAGAACACAAGCAGTTTAAATACATCTCACTGATCCAATCTTCATTAATTACGATTGAGAAAAGAGCTATTGGAATTGCCCGGTGAAAACCGAATTGAGGCTCCCGACAGGCTTGTCGTTGAAACGAAGTCGCACTAGACGCACCAAGGCGCGGGGGGGGCGTGGGGGTGGACAGCGGCACGAAGGGTCCAAGCCCGCGGACGGGTCGCTGTAGGGCTGAGTCCTCAGGGTGCTGATTGGTCGCTGTGGCGCCTCGATGGGCCGGCCCCTGGGGCCACCCGTGCTGCAGGACATGGCCCTGGGTCTTCGAGAGATCTGCAACCGCGAACTATCACCAACGACGTCTTGCCTGACATGTTAGGAAATGCACCAGAGCTGCTGCTTTCCCCTCCCCCGGGATTCTGTTCTTTCTCCTGATGTTGTGTTCGATTTTTCGAAGCAGAATCGGATCTTGGAATTGGGGGATGCCTCTGCCAGTTCGCCCGGGTACCCGCTGCCACGCAGCCACGATTGAGGCAGGCAAACTGTATTCCGACCTTTCTCCGGGACCGTTCCACACAAGTCACGGGACATTCTAGTCTATAATACTTTCGGCGTCGAAGGATGTTGCAGGACCTGTGGAATACATCGGCTGAAGATTGACCTGGTGCTCTCTGGCGACAACTCGGGCAGGGACACACCCCTGGCCATGAGTTCTAGAACGGGAAATCCTGGTTCGGAGGCACAAAGTTCAGGTTGCAGGTCGTTCAGTACCGTGTAAATGGGCAGCCTAACGGCATGGGTCGCGAGATGGTGGCTTGGTGTCGAGTCACTCTGGGAGACAGCCCCTGACTTAATTCAAGACCCAGCCATGCATGTAGGACGATTCTTTCCAAGGCGGCATTGGTGCATCCAGGAGGATTTCTCGTGTTCTTGCACCCATATCTCACGGTTAACCTGGGATATTGCCCGGCCGATGTGGCATGTGATGTGTCCTCGCTCCGAGGCGAGACTTGCGCAGCCTGGCCTACATCAATAGATCGTGTGCGTATCCGATTGCGAAAGCCCAATGGAAGTTATGTTCTCATGTGTAATGGGTCGAGTGTCCTCAAAGGAAAGAACGAAACATTTGGGCCAGCCTGCCTGCTCGGCCGGGTCGCGCGTTGCCCCGGTGTCGCGACGAACCAAAACACCACACACGCGACATCACGGCCGCGCCTTCCCACGATCACCGGCCTCTAGTTTTGCGCGTCAACAAAAATCAAAACACTAAAAAAAAATTAAAACAGCAAAAGAGTTCGGATCTCCGGTGTCGAATAGATCCTACATCTCTTGGTGCACTTGCTGGGAACTCGATCTCGGTTTTTGTCGAATAGTCGGTATCGGTATCAGTATCTTGCTTGAATCGATCGATCGGTGGTCGTCTTGCGGGTTTCGAACTCGATCCTCCACGCCCATCCTAATATCCTAGACCTCGTACCATATCCCACCACGCCACTCACACAGTTTGACCAGATCTCCCACGCCCAGGAGCCGCCCCTGTGCTGGCGAGAGGTTTGGCACTCGGGTAGACCATATACCCTCTCGTCCGGGTTTTCTGCTGTCTTTGTCGGAAGTGAGGAAGGTGAGGTCGTGCCGTCCATGTGCTGGCGCGCCTTCCTCACCCTGATACTGCCCATCACCCACCACCCACCACCCTTCGCCCTTAGCCGCACCCCTCACACCCCGTCTGAGGCCATCGCGGGCACCACGCCAGCTTTAGGTCCAGAAATTTCCCATCCACAGGAGCGGCGTATTTCGTGATCCCCTTTCTCGTGCCTTGGTCCCCATCCACCTTGGCATATCTCGCCGTCCACCCAGGTAGGTACGTATACCTCACTCCACCAAACCCGAAGCTATCGTTGACAGCTCAGGATATTGCACATGCGAATGCGAGCGATTCATTATGCTGCATCAAACAAGTATCGTCCCAATCCGTCGCTTCTGCACGATCTTCATCTCGTCCAGCTCTGAGCTGATGCGCTATCATGACCAGGTTCCATTCACCTCGACACCTCAGCGAGCCATTCTCAGAACGAGTACTCGTAAGAAATACGCTTTTTATCAAGATTATTCAGTACAGAGTGGTACACGCCAACTTCTCACTGTCAAAACTCTCACCTCTCGAAAGCGGTACCAAGGGGCTACGGTTCTCGTTTGAAGTGCGGCAACATGCCACGGGATAAATTATTCTGCCTCGCTGTACATTGCAAGAGGGCTTTGTGCAATTATTCGTCGACCACCTCAACGAACACTGTGGTTGCCTATTCCATCGCATTCCCATCCAACCCCGCCAAATGCTCGACGCGAAAGCAAGGGTAGCCCGTCCGGGAAGTAAACTTCAAAAACGACACCATCGCTTCCAAACCGAACTTATTCAGGTACTTTCCGCCCTCTTCTTCGTGAGCACACATCGTCGTCTGCACATGTCCATTGAGATTGCCGGCCATCGCAAGAGGCTTCAGAGTATCACCAAGAACCACCACTGCGTCCGGTCTGGACAACGAGCCGGCATCATCGAAGACGATGCCCTCAGCTGGCTTCCGGATCTCGTCATATGGATGACTTTGAGAGAGATGAGGAATTGTGCAGACTATGCCAGAAGCGACGAGAATCTCTGCCATCAAGCGTTTGATGAGCTGGTGCTAAGAGAGCTCGTGGGTGTTGGGGCCTTCAAACATCTCGCTGAGCTCCCTGGCTTTCGGTACGGTGATTTTGCCATCGAACAGGAGTCTGAGAATCTCGTCGCTTTTCATGGCAGTAACAGCAGTTCTATCAGCCTGGGTTAATGCTGCTGGGCTTGGTCGAATGTGACTTTCCCGGCAACGAAGTCTCGGATGAACTGTTCAATCTCGACATCGATGTCGTATCCGCGCACGACAAGAGGCGTTCGAACCTTCGACTCCAATCCAAGCGACGTTTCCAGTTGCCCGCTGACCTCTCTTCCAAGTCGGTAAACGCTGTCGGCAAAATTGCTCACGGCCGCATCAGTCGGTGCAGATGCGATCACCTTGCGGTAAGGCCGTAGCGGCTAGAACTCTCGATCTTTCAGAGCTAGCCGGCCCGATGATTTGGACTAGACCGAGACAGATTCGGTCCATCAGGTAGACGTGTAGTTGCTGTCTTGTAGCAGCTGGCAGTCTCGAAAGTAGTGATAATAGATAGACTGGTTCGACAGACTGTATGAGATCAACTGTTGGAGCGACCATAGAGCCACTTGAACGAGCCAGGGCGTGAACCTGTTGATAGATATCATCAGACGCTTCTCCGAGTGTGGCGAGGGCAGATCAAGGACTGCACTGAAACAGTATCCGGCGAGAAGATTTTTGAGGAAACGATTGGCCAACCATCCGTAGGTAGGTAAGCTCTCCTGAAGAGAGTTCAAGTGCGCCAAGCGAATTGCCAAAGCCCTCGGTTTTAATACCTGAGGTGTTGTCCCTCGCATCTGAGACCTGTTCTCCACGGACACATCGGGACTCAAACACCTCATTGACCGCTGTTACTCGGCGCTTGGGAACATCGAGATCGATATCGAGACTGATGCAGCCAACATAACGACGCTTGGCGGTAATAACCCGGCCCTGTAAGCAAGCTCTGGGCGAATTCTGACTGCAAACGGATTGCGACCTCCGCCGGCAGTGTTTGCCAAGACTCCCTTCCAGACCATCGTATCTGGCTCGCCAGAAGCCCGCGGATGCTCGAAGACCAAGTCGACAGGAGCTCCAGGTTCCATAAGAGGCCACAAGCGGTGAGATCTTTTTCTCTGATATTGAACTAGTTCGTAGAACAAGTAGGATGACCTGTAAAGGAGGAATAGATGGTTGGGTGGAAAGGCAAACCAAGACCACCGGGGTTGGTTGGAAGGGAACGATGAGACAAGGGGATAACTCACAAAATCATCATGCAGGCTCGTGGTCGCCTAAATCCCGTTGCACCCACTGAAATCTCAAAACGGAACTCAAGGCGCCATCTGCGAAGGCCGTCTGCGTCGTGTGCAATCCAAAAGACGTCCTGCGTGACTGACTGCGTCAACGTGACCAAGGCGTCGCGGCCATCCACGTATCTGGCGTCTGGAGCGCACATGGTGCGGGCAAGATTCTGAGGGATCAGGTCTCTGTAGCGATTCATGTCCCAATCATGCCTAAAAGTGTGCCAAAAGAGAAAGGACGGGCGATGAAAAAGATGCATTTGGCACCAGTGGTACTCACTTACCGCCATAACAGCCTGAAATGCTGTTGTTGAGGTGAAGACTAACTAGGTTCCCGACCCTGCAGAGAAGGGGTTGGTTATCCATCATCAGGTGGAAAGTGGTCTGGTTCGCGATCTCCCGAAGGCTTCGAAAGTCTTGTATTCATGCATCCTGAATGATGTATGCTGTGATGGAGTCTGTCTGGCCTCTGAATGGGATTCCAACACCCTCGACAACAGGAGGCATTTTTGATGCGATGCGCAAGACTAGATGATTTTCCCCCGTCTCATCATGAAATAGCTTCTTGTTGTCTCCATCCGAGCACGAGAGTTGCGCTCAGTTGATCCCGAAAGCCAATCTGTTTGCCTCATAGGATGACCATCTCATCTGGGTAAAAAAGGCCACAGCGGCCAAAAACGACGTACACCATTTTGACTAGGTAAGCGGAGAGAAAATAAGAGGAAAGGTTAGGCTTAGGCAAATAGAAGCCCTCCAGGAATTGCTTGTGAATGTGAGAGAGTTGCGAGACTTCTGCCGAACTGTGCGCAAATCCAGTGTCCTTACTTCGCACGGTCCACCCCACCACTCAAGCCACCCCGCCATTATTGCTCAACGCGATCCTCGTCAACGCGACCTCCCACCTTCGACAACCGCAAGCCCAAAATGTCGTCGCACCAGCGGTCCTTCTCCCACTCCCAGTCCGGGACGAGGGAAAAGACATACTTTGAGCAGCAGCGCGAGGAGCTCATTGGCGAGATTGCCATGGTAAGCGCCCTCGTCTTTGGTCTCCAGCAAAAACAAACAATCGCTGACGCAAACAAAACAAACAGAGCTTCGAGCATGTCCTCGCCAACATCAACAAGCTGAACCGCTCCCTCGAGGCCGTCATCACGGTAAACTCCCTTTCGATGTCGTCCGATCTGGAACACGCGGACCTAACGCATCATCATCACAGGTCGGAAACGAATTCTCCTCGGTCGAGGCGCTGTGGTCGCAGTTCGAGAACGTCATGGCCAAGGAGCCGGAGCAGACCAAGGAGGCCGAGGGAAGCGGCGAGGGGGAGGCCAAGGACGAGGAGAGTTCATGAATGATACCCGACGTACACACACGCAATTATAATGATGACGGCGTCAATTGCTTGCACTTTCTTATGAACAGTCGACTCCCCACTGACGGCCTTCACCCGTCAAGCTTGGAATACGGATGCAGATTCCCCGCCGCCATCACCTTCCGGCGCCATTCTCGCGACTTGGCCTGTGCCTCCTTGGGCTTCACTTCCTTCGGCTTGACTCTTCTCTTCGTCTGCACCGAGCCCGTCTTCTCCTCCATCACCTTCTGGCAGGCCTTCAACTCGCGCAGCGTCTCCGCAACATCAACCCCTTCCGCAACAGCGCGCCCAAGCCCCTCCACCATGGTCAGACACCTCTCCGCCAGCCGTTTCGACGCCCTCGCCTTGAGGCACACATCCCTCAGCAGCTCAAACAGCCTCCACTGGAACGCCTCCCCGGTGACGTGCGCCCTGATGACGAGCGATCGGTCAGGCGCCCTGTTGTCCTGCACCTTGGTGTACAAGACCGCCGACTTGCACTGACACACCTTCACCTGCCTCTCCTTGAGCTCGCGGATGGACCTCCACGGCGCGTCGGCCTGCTCGCCCACCGCTTGAACCTTGGAGCGGAAGGCAGTGTACAATTCTTCAGCGCTCTTGCACCTTCGCGCGGCGATCTGGAACGTCTCCCTGAGCGTGCGGATGTGATCTCGCAGACGACGCTCCTTGTTCGTGTGCCTCGTGCCGAAAAGGCACGACGTCCACGGCCGGACCTTCTTCGCGTGCTGCGCGACGTTGGCGAGGTGGTGCTCGGCCTCCTCCACATGCGTCTCGCACGTCTTCACCAGGTCTTCAGGGAGAGCACCATAGTCTGCGAGGAGTAGGTCGAGGGCAATCTCACACGTCTTCATTTCGTCGGCGAGGGAGAGGATGAGTCGATTCGGGTTTCGTGGTGACGGGACCGTGTTGGTGGGGCGCTCACCACCGAGATCTGGGTGATCGCAACAGGATCGCGGGGGATCGGCGAAGTTAAGCTGCGCGAGTGACTCCATGATTCGTAACGATCCGCCGTAGATTTTTGGTTTATTTTTAGAGGTCCTTGCTTCAGATTGATTGCGTGGGCTGAGAATACCGGAATTGCAACATCGTCTTTTCGAGAAATCCCATGACAACCTTATTCTTTCCCAGGCCCCTTTCTCCGATGCCCGGTTGCTACGAGCCTACGGCGCCCCAAACTTTATGAATGGAGATGCATCACGAAACATGGCACAGGATGGATTTTAACATTCTCACAACCGTGGAACAAAGTTGAATTTTCATGCTTTTTAACATTTCATGTTTCGTGTCCCCAGGAATGCCCTATGAAGACAGAAAACCCGATGCTACTACAGTAGGGGAGGAAGAAAAGATAGGAAAATAGAAAAAATTCCCCACTTGGTTAAAAGTACTCGATGGATACAGAAACTGATCAAAGTCTCTCCCGTACCCGCTCCGTTGGTGTGTGTGTGTCGTGTGTGTTTGTGTGTAAAAAAAAGGGTATGGATGAGTCTAGGAGACCACGATTTCACTCCCCCCTTCCCTTGGTTGTTCCCCCTATATACCGTTCATTCTTCTCCCTCCAGTCAAAGAAAACACACTTCCCACGTCCCTGATGAAGGGCAAGTCGTCCCCGGTCTAGAGTTCATCCAGTCCCAGGACAGGAGACGCCCCCTTCGCTAATGGTGGCGCATGCTTTCCAGATCGTAATAGTAGCAGGTCGTGACGAGATCATGCAGATAAAACAAAAGTCATTCATTACGCCCTCCGCCTGTGTCCAATGCCATTCCGTTACAATCCCCAAAAGTCCTTGGCCGAGGACTTTACAGGATCTTGCAATTCCTCTTCTTCTTCTTCTTAAGAGGACCGACGCCGGGGATGCCGGCGCTGCTTCCCGGGGCGCCGCCGGATGATGAGGAGACGGCGGCCTGGGCTTCGAGGTTTTTCCGGTCGTTGGCGACGACCGTCAGGATGGCCTGCTCAAAAATCTCGTCGACGCCCGTCATCTCCTTGCTGCTGCACTCCATGTACTGGGCGCCCATCTTGCGGGCCACGGCGCGGCCCTGCTCCTGGGTGACGGGAGTGAGGCCTTGTGTCTTGAGCATGTCGATGCACGTCTTCTTGAAGCGGAGGTCTGACTTGAGGCCCACGAGGACCAAAGGGGTGTAGGGACAGAAGTGGAGGACTTCGGGGTACCACTGGTAGTGAGGGAGCAAATTAGCATTAGCGATAAAGGGGGGTCCCCCGAAAAAAAGGAGGGGCATGTTATCTGAGGGGCGCACCTTGTCCATGACGTTTTCTAGTGAGTTGGGACAGTCAATCGCAAAACACACGAATATCAAGTCTGTCTCGGGGTAAGAGAGCGGTCGCAGCCGGTCGTACTCCTCCTGACCGGCCGTGTCCCATAGCGCCAGCTCCACGGTCTTACCAGACGGCGGGTGCGTCGGGTACGTGATGTAGTTTTCGAAGACAGTGGGGACGTATTTCTGTTGTCGCCGTCAGCATTGTTTTGGCTCATTTCGCTTCACTGGGTCGTAAATAGGCACAGGGATTGCGCGCGCAATGGTTTTGGAGGGGTTCTTTGCAGGCGATTTTTTTCTTCTTACCTCTGGAAAGTAGCCTTGGCTGTAGCTGATGAGCAAGCAGGTCTTGCCGCAGCCGCCGTCGCCGACGACGACAATCTTCTTGGAATAGGCGGGACCCTCGGTGACGTGGGTTGCGGCGCTCTCGCGCCCTGTGGAGGAGCTCATGGTGGTGCTGACGGTGCCGTCGCTGCTCCTAATGCGCGTGTTGCGGCGGGAAGTGGCCGGGCGTCCCAGGCCGTCGTCGTACTTTTCGCTGAAGTTCTGGGACGAGCAGTACTGGTGGTGTGAGTTGCGCTGGTATGAGGACGCCATAATGCGGCAGGCTCAATGTGTGTGCGTCGTGTGGTGCGATGGTGAGCTTGTTCGCTGCGCGGCCCCTCGTGAAGGTTTCTGGTTGTTGATGCGGTGCACCGGGGGCCGGCGGTTCGTCTGAGGGGGAGGGGTCTGTTGTGAGGGGACGACTTGTGATGATGACTTATGCGATGTTGATCAGCCGGTGTAGATGCTTCTTGGTGAGGCTGTAGATGCTGCTGGGGTCTGCGTCTGGTGCTCCTCGGAGCCTCGAGTCTCTGCTGCTGGGTCGTCGAATGCCGTTGAGAATTAGTCTGAGCGAGGCATGCGATGCGGGTAAGGGACGTTGCGGCGTTGGAATCGAGGAATGTTGGAGAAGTGCTTGATCTGCTTGGGATTGTGTATTGTATGGGGGTGGGTTTGTGTGCGAGAGATGTGGATGGGCGGGTTGTGCTGTGTTCTTGAGGAGAAGGGACGGGAGCAAGGAGGGCAAGTGTAAACAAGTCGACGGGGCAACCAGCCACTTCTTGCCGGGGTGATGACGGCAGGTCCTGTTGCGAGCGGCCAGGCCCACGCGCCCAACAGCGACGCCTGAAAAAGAGTGGGGACGCGCTAACGCGGATCAACTGCACCCTTGGTCCAGCCTGGTTTGCCCCTGTAGTCTGACGCACTGGGCAGGGAAACAACGGAAGAAACAGCGAGTTTTTCCGGATGAGGCCGCTGCCACGTTCCGCCGGGAGGCGCTGGCTGGGAGCTGGTCCGAGCTTCAACCCCACCACCGCCTCCCTCAAAATCGCGACGTGAATTTTTTCATCCACGGAACTGCACGCGTCGACCTTCATCCAGGCTTCCACTTGCCACGAGCTCCTGGGGAAGACACTGCAGAGCTCCGGAAGCTGCACCGCCCACCGGCCCAACACTTGCAGCCATCATGGACACCAATGGGGAGACCCAAAGCAAGTACATAACTCTGGTCTCGAGTGATGGCTTCGAGTTTGTCGTCCTCCGCGAGGCGGCCCTGATCAGCCCCGCGATCAAGGGCATGCTGGATCCCCGAAGCCAGTTCCGCGAGGCGACTTCGGGACGCTGCGTCTTCTCGGAGATCAGGTAAGCTCACCATCGCCCTTCTTCAGCCTCACACCACGCCCCCTCGAGCCGAGAGCCAAGCCTCGCTCCAGATGATGATCACAAAATTATTTCGCTGTGTTCTTACTGACAGACCGCCGCTGCAACGGCTGGTCTGCTTGATTGCCAACTACACTTGATCTGAAACAAAGCACCTTTCTTTTCTTCTTCCCTTTTCCGTCTCCCAGCCACACACAGCACCACACCTCATTTCTTTTTTCCACGTTCTGGAAGAGTCTGACCGCGTGCTTTCCCTCTCGGCAGTGGCGTTGTCCTTGAGAAAGTCTGCGAGTACTTCCAGTACTGGTATCGCTACCGGGAACGGGAGGACGTCCCAGACATGGACATTCCGGTCGAGCTCTGTCTCGAGCTGCTGGTCGCCGCCGACTACTTGGGCCTGGACAGTAAGACATCCCAACCTCCCCTACCGCGCTTGTCTCGGTATCGTCTCTGACACATTTTTACAGAACAGAACACTGGCTCTCTCTGATGACGCTGATGATGAAACATGTGAAATTCGGCTTGCTATTACGGAGTTTAGGCGTTGGGCATAAAGGATGGTAACCAGGAAAGATACCACTGCCACGCCATCATGTCGAAATTCATGCCAAATTGGGCATGTCTGCTCTTTTTCGACAGTTACCCTTGCTATATCATGTGACGGGCACACCGGATCCCATCTTAGCATATGCGTTCCTCTCTCACTCCTCCGTGGGTTGAACGTCTATTAGAGGTGGAAGATTGAACCAATTCCACTCACTCTGCTGGACTCAAAGTTCTTCCATTGAGATCTACGCTTTTTCTGTTGGGATACATGCATTCACGCTAGCCCTCCCGTAGCTGGGTATAATACAAGCTTTTCATCGGCCTTCATCATCTGTCGTCCAATTGCGAGTGAAAACGTGCCCTCGAGCTTAGTGCCAGCCTCTACCTCTACCTCGGCCCCTGCCCCGTCCTCTACCGCCGCGTCCGCCTCCCCTTCCAAAGCCCCTGCCGCCGCCTCGGTGTCCTCTGAATTCCCCAGCCGGCGGTCCTCGGGCCTTGCGCTCCAATCTCTCCTCCTCGCTGGCGTCCCAGATGTTCTTGATCTCCAACAGCTCGCAGAACGCAGCCGTCTGCGGGCTGGTGTACTCAAACGGCTGGTGCGGCACCGACTCGGGATCGCCCTCTACGTGAGGCGGCGCCGTAATCTCAAAGTTGATCGGGACATCCAGCTTGTCCTTCTTCACGACGTTCTCCTCGACCCACTGGCGCTCGGCATCGATGAGCGGTGCGTAGTGCTCCTCGCCCAGGTCCGACGGCGCGTGGGCCGACGGGTCTCCGATCTTGAGGGTGGGGTGGAAGACGCGCGTGATGGCGAGCCACTCGGGGTCGTACTGCAGACGGAAGGGCCTTGTCGGCGCGGGCTGGTCGGCGGGTAGGACGTTGTGAGGGTGCGCTTCGAGGAGCTGAAGGAAGTTTCGGCGGGGCAGGCACTTGTCGAGAGCCAGGAAGTTGACCTGCTTGTTCGTGATGGTTGGCGGAACCGGCTGGCCGGGTGTCCTCTTCGGTTGTTGCTGGGGGCGGGCGAAAGAGGCGGGGAGCTGGGCGCGTAGCTCTTCAGGAACGGTACTCTTGCTGACCGGCTCCTTGGGGACGCTCGCCTGCGCAGGAGCTGGCTCGTCATCGTCATCGTCCAGGTCAATCTCGTTCGGATTCGCCTGGGTGGCAGCCGGAGGAGCATCAGGCACCTCATCATCACCATCCAACTCAATCTCGTCGGGGTTTCCCTTCGGTGCCACTACAAGCTCAGGTGCCCGGGCAGCAGAAGCAGCAGCCGCCGCAGGCAGCGCAGTCTCCTTCGCAGCCGCACCCTTGTCCTCGTCCTTGTAAATCTTCAGCGCGGCATACTTGCAATGCAGATGCGCCGAAAACCAGTACGGCGGCCGCAGCCGGTCGCACACGTACTCCGCCGCGACGTTCCCCAGCGTGCCGTCCCTGGACTCCCTCTCAAAGTCCGGCTTCATCCGCCACAGCGCCTTCTCGTCGCCCCACTTCTCGATGCCCCTCGGCCAGTCGTGGCTGACCCCGACGTCGACCTGCTCCCTCACCAGCAGCAGCTTCCGCACGTCCACCTCGCGGACGTGGTAGAAGCTCTTGATCTCGTCCGGGCCCATCGGCAGCCGCTCGTGGTGCGTCTTGCGGTAGTCGAAGCCCTTCCAGATGCCGCTCATGGCCGCGATGCGCAGCGGGCCCAGGCGCAGCACGTTGGCGGCGCCGAGGTAGTAGATGTTGGGCGCCGCCCAGCCGCCGTAGTAGAGCTCCCACAGGTGCGCCGCCGCCTCGTGGTTGCCCGCCGCGAAGACGGTCAGGTACGGCGCCGTGCGGCGGCCGGCGTAGTACTCCCAGAAGTCGCCCAGCTCGCGGTACTTGGCGGGGACCGACATGACGGTGAGGTCGGCGGCGTTGCGGGCGGCCTGGAAGTCGCCGCCGATGATGAGGAGGTCGACGCCGTCCCAGCCGCGGGCGGCGCAGGAGGAGGCGACGGCGGCGTAGATGGCATTGAGTGTGCCGTGGCCCTGTGGTTTGTCAGTGGTGTTTTCGATTGAGATTTGAAGTGTTTTCAGCATAAACTTACGCAGCCTTCAACGGCGATGCGAACGCCGTTGGTTTCGAATGTTTGCGTGGCCATTTTATTGTGGTCACTGGAATGTTGTTGTAAGGCGGAGGTTAGGTGAGGTTCGGTTGTTTCCGCGAAATTTTCATCACATTAACGACGATGAGCATGAGATCAACTGCACAACAAAACTGAGCCATCACCACTGTTCACAGCCCATTTTAATGAAACGCAACATGATTTACTTTAGTAGCCTTTTTTTCAATCGCACTGGAGAGCCCCGATTTTTTTATTTCCGTTAAGCACGAAAATAATTGAACACAGCACCCCAACCTAGCTACGCCGTTGACTGTACGAAACACGAATCATTGAGTAGAGTCTCCTCTCATGCTAATTTTCCAGCCAAAGTCCTACAGTTGCTCGTAGAAACCAAGAAGCTTCTTCGCACCAATCTCCCACATCACATCGTTCTGCAAATGGTGGCCGGCGCCAGGCACCCAGGCCAGCCTCACTCCGGAACCCTCATCGTCCTGGCCACCCTCACCTGCAAGAGGCTTAACTTCGTCAACCTTGGCATCGAGCTTCTTGTCGCCCACGAGACCCGCGAACGCATTTCTGTATGTTGCAGCCAACTTACACATAACTCCATGCGTCATCATCTTGTCCTGGGTGCCTGTCAAGACCAAAATGCGATCACTGATGCCCCAGCCGCCAATCGAGTTAATGATGTTGGCGGCCTTGGCGAAGGGCTTCAACATGCTGATGGGCCAGAGATAGGACTCGTAGCGGTTGACATGCTTCTGGAATTCTAGGACGCCTGCATCCGTCATTTGGTCGCCAAAGAAGGCCTGCTTGACCAGGAAGGGGTGGGAGAGGGGAGAGTTGGGATGCCAGCCGTGGAAGAGCATACGGACCGTGAACCAGGGATCGAACATGGCCCAGTTGGCATAGACTCCATATCTGGAGGCAGGTCAGCTCCATTACACTTTTCCTGGCTTCGATTTGAGCTCACGATCCGAAGCCGGGGACTGCTCCGAGGAGAGCCAGACCCTTGACATGAACTTGCTCAGCCGAAAGGATGCTCTGGCTGAGCCCCCCGCCGCTCGAGTGACCCGCGAGCAAGACCTCGCTGCGCTGCCGCTCCTGCACCCACTTGATCGCAGCGATAGCATCGTTCGCCAGGTCTTGCCTGGTGGTGAAGAAGACCATCTTGAAGAACGACGGGTGCCAACTGTTGCCGTGGCCGCGCAAGGAGACGGCGTAGCAAGGGATGTCGTGCCGTGTGAGGTACTGCATGTACTCGGTCCACACCCAAGCGCTGCCCATGCCCCCGTGGATGAAGAAGATGGGCGTTTTCGAGCTTGTCGGGTTCGCGCCCTGGTTGGAGAGGACCTCGATACTGCCCGATGGTGTCTCTACCCAGTGTCGTGTGAGACCCTTAGGAGCAGCAGGGGGTTCTCCTGTGGGCGCGGTCCAGTGAAGCCATTGGTAGGACAAGCGGAAGTCGAAGATGCCCATTCCGAGATATGCACAAAGAGAATTCAGTGAGCTAGAACTTTTGAATTTTGAATGTTCTGGGGTCAGTGTTTGTCCGCATAGAATGCAGCATCATGGCAGCACTTGCACCGGGAACCTGTTGCCTTTATACAAACCAGAGCTCCTCAGCTCGGAGACAAGAACGCCTGAGGCGTCACGTAAGCCACGAGCTGAAAAGCAGCTGGCACAGTGAGTTACTTCCGAGACGTTTTCGCGCTCTCAGCCAGGCACGAAACCGCACAAGACTCGTGCGGGACTTTCAGGAACGGCAGCCATGTAACTGTGGCGTTCACGATCGTCACCAATTGGACAATCGACGACACTTGTGGCTGGCCCGGTTGCACGAGACGCTGCTGGCCACACGGGTTGAGAGAACATCTTCTGCATAGCAGCTGACCTTCAAATTGAGGTCGACTATTTCGGGTCATTGTAGCATTCGGTCCTTGGGCTGGTGAATCCACGCTGGCAGTCCTCATGAGGCTCAGAAAGGATCTTTGCGCTTGCAATGACCATCATGGCATTTATCCAGAGGATTCTCGGGCACAGAAAAGCGTGATTTCGTTAGATGCTTGTTGAGGCCGACCTTGGATGTTGAGCCCATCGATGTGTTGGATGAAAAGAAACCAAAGAAATGTTGGTCGACAGTGGGAAAAATATTTGGGTCCAGGAAGCTCCAGCACCCCAGATTTTGGTTTGCATCACTGACCGGTACCTTACAGTGGACCCGATGATTTTCCGACAGCCTCACACCCACTGTAGCCAACCTCAGGTACACTGTGCCGCCTAAAAATTGTCGGGGGGGCCCAAACAAGGAGGAGCCTCGCGATCGCAGCCTCGACCGCGCAAATCCATCTTCCCCCATCCACACATTACATGGGCTGTTTCTCCCCCGCGAACCGCCCACCATGAGCGTACGGCGCCCCCCTCCCATTGCACCGCGTCGGATCAATGTGACAGGAAGCTAATGTGTCTGTCTCCTCCAGTTTGTGCCGATTAACCCGCGGCCTATGCTGCAAGACCTGTACGTCCCCGATCCTCTGCCGCGACGCAGCCGCCCACCCCTCGATCTCCATCCCGCCGCCATCGCCGCCCCGGCCGAACGAACAAATTTGCTAACATATGTGCTCTGCAGTGTCGACAAGGACGTCGTCATCAGACTCAAGTGGGGCGACACCGAGTACAAGGGCAAGCTGGTCAGCATCGACAGCTACATGAACGTCCAGCTCAGCGGCGCCGAGGAGTACATTGACCAGAAGATGACGGGCGCTCTCGGCCAGGTCCTGATCCGGTACGCGCAGTGCCCCCTATGATTTAAAAACCAGCTTGCTGACACGCGTGCAGATGCAACAACGTCCTTTGGATCCGCGGTGCGAAACAGGGCGAGAACGGCGACGTCAGGATGGAGGGTTGAGCCAAAGGATCGGTGAGCGGAAGCATCTACACGCCCGGGACCCGATAGGCGAGCCAGGAAAGGGCAGCGACACGGATCACGATGGGAGCATGGAGAAAAGTTTGAAGGGATCCCGGACAAAAAAAGAGAAAAGCTGGCGACCATGAAATCGTTGTTCCATCCAGGACGAATACCCTCAACTCGCGCTGCGCAAAGGGACAAACCAAAAACCCCCACAACCCTGCAGCAACCTATAGAGAAGGACCGCCCCTTACGGCGCCCTCTGTGCCTTTGATATCTCAGATAACTACATAAGACAAGCAACCTTGCGACTGCTGCACAGATCCGATGACGCCACCTTGATGCGCTGCGTCTCGCTGACCCAAGTGTACGCCTCGATGAGCCACTCGTACCACACCCTGGAATCGTCCGTTTGCCGCCACATCGTAACCTCCAGCTCCGTGTCGGCCGGGTAGTAGATGGGTTGCTGTGATTGTTAGTTGCCGGCAAGCGCTGAAAGAGATCATGGAGCCTCACCTTGATGGGGAAGAAAATGGGGAACCACGAGATCATGTCTTTGCTCTTGCGGTCAATCAACTCGGGATGCGTGCTGATCTCCACCTTTTCCTTGTTTCCGGTCTGGGGCGCGTAGAGGACCGACTCGAAGTAGCCCGCCAGGCCGTGGATGACACCCCTCGTGCGGCAGACGAACGTGAGATGGCAGAACCGCGAGTTGTGGTCGTTGGCGCCGACCGCGCCAGCCATGCTTCCGCCTCCACCGCCCATGACACCACCAGCCCTGCGCGTCTCGATCTGCTTGAGCGTCGTCTCGGGGACGGGGTGAGAAAACTCCCAAGCCTGCTGGAAGCGCGGGTGACCCGGCACGCGCTGCGCCGCGAAGTCGAGGGCGAAGAGACGCACAACCCAGGGAGTGTCGAAGGCGTTGGGCTCGGTGGGCAACCTCGTGAGGAGGTCGGCGTGGATGCGGGGCGTCGCGATGGGGCTCATGTGCGCTGTGTACGACTCGGGAATGGAGATACCGTGAGGAGCCAGGACATGCTGGACGCCGTCCAAACACTCTGGTGACAGCTCGTTGTCGGCAAAGGAGCCCAGCAGCTCCGACACCAGGATGTCGACCTTGCCGTAGACAGGGTTGTTCTCGGGAGTACCAGAAACCAAGGGACCCTTCCAGGCGCGCATGTCCGTCTTGACGACTGTCACCTTTCCGCCCCAGATCATCTCGTTCTGGCGAAGGAGGTAGACGTAGGCATTGGGGTTCTTCTCCACAGCCCAGACCTGCACCGGGACGCCGGTCGCCTCACTGGCCCGGAGAGCTCTTGTGACGAGGGGTCCGCGTCCAGAGCCGACCACGGCAATGACGACGGCGCCGTTGTTCGAGGAGGTGGCTCTACCCAGCTGCGCCCACTCAGCCAGCGCCTCAGTACAGGCGGCCTCGTACTGGTTGTATTTGACCGGGTCACCCTCGAAAACCTCGTACGTGGCCGATTCGAGGTTGTCGGAAAGCGGCTGCAGAGGTGACTGAAGCCAGTCTTGGAAGCTGGTCAGGGTCGTCTGCTCAAGGTACGACAGCGGCCGCTGCTGCATTTCGAGCCACTTGAGGTAAGCGACGTAGGTGCGGAACGTCTTGACAGGATCTGTGGATTGTTGACCAGAGTGAGCCTCGCTCAGGCTGGGAAAATCCGCCGCAGTAGGGACCTGGTTGGCAAGAGAAACAGCTTGGAGCTGGGCCTCGGCAGTCAGGGAGGCCGGGTCGGGGCCGACGTCGCTGAGAAGCAGCCAAGGGGCATTCTTCAGGCGCATGTAGTGGAAGATCATCTCTTGGTGCGATCTGGGCAGAGCGGGATGTCCACTCTTGTTGGTTTGGAATGCATTCGGACCGAGAGACAAGAAGTGAAGGGGCTCTGCGAACCACTTGTCCTGAAGTTCCTTCTCGGGGAGAGTTTTCGGGACCCGAACGGCTACAGGTTGGTCAGCTTCTGGACTGAGGAGATGGATTAGATTGCTTACCAACAAACAGGCGGGTGCTGTATTCGCAGACGCTGCGGACCGTGTGCCAAGAGTCCCAGGCGCTGTAAATATCGATGTGCTTGGTGGCCTCGCCATGAGGCTCCGAGGAGAGAGTCGACAGAAGCTCAGCCCCCTCCTCCAAACCGGGCTCACGGTACATGGGCATGTGAAGGATGAAGTTGAGGCGGCTCGCAATGTTCATGGCCTCCTGGACGGCTCGGGCAAACTGGGAGACGCCCTGGCTGCCTCCATTTCTAGACGCATCTCGTCTCAGCCCGGGCACGATAATGCTTCGGACGCCGCAGAAGTTGGCATAGGCGATCTCAAGATTCAGAACCTGCCGCGAAACACTGGCGATGACCGGGTCGGTCGAGGCCAGATCAATCCAGGGGCTGGCATAGGCAATGTAAGTGGTCACGGCGTGGCTGGGGAAAAGCGAGGTGTCCTTGGGTGTCAACGGAGGGACGACAGCATCCGCCAGGGCAGCACCACCCTGCTTTGCCTTGGCAAGATGGCTAGAAACAAGCTCCTTCACACGGGCGTGGAAGTGCTTGTTGGTGATGGGTGCGGTGACAAAGCTGACCTGAGAGCCGAGAGTGAGCGAGGATGTGAGACCAGGGTTTCAGAGTGACTTACACCAGCGTTGAGAATCTGGCCGTACTGCAGATCGTCGAGAGGCTGGTCTCTGCTCGAATCATGCTGGCCAAGGCTGAAGATGGGCCTGACGGGGTTGTTGAAGTTGCCGGCCTCCATGGTCGATATTTGATATTGTGACGGAGCGCAATACTGCCTGCCTGATGTGATTTGTGAATGGTGTAATTGCTCGGCGCACAAATCACGGCGGTTATGTAAAAAGCGGCCCTTGGACAGAACCCTGGCGCTTCAGTAGGAAGAATGCAAGAAAAGAGGTAGAAAGAAGGGTCAGAAAATCATCCTTGGTGAAGGTGCAAGAGCGAGAATGTGCCCAATACAATTCAAAGGAAGTCCCTTTGCAGTCAGATCACTCAAGCTGCTGGCTGTTGTGTAATCTGAGAAGTCAGGCCGTTGCTGCCACCCCCAAAAGGCAAAAACACACCAGATTTTGTGAGCTGCGACTCGATGCCATTGGCTGCACCTGGCTGCAGTGGACTCGGTGAGCCTGGACCCTGAAGAAGGGAGAGGGGACAGTGCCCGCTGTCAGAGGGGCCATTGAGAAGTACAGATGAGGCTGCTGAAATCGAGACAGACCGGGCTCATTGCGCTTTGCAAATTGTTAAATACAGCGGAAGTTGTGCTTTTAATTCGGTCTGAATTGGGAAATACGTTGGTTCTCCCGGTAAGATATCTTACAGTCTAAATGGACTTGGCTCAGAGACTTTCAAGACAAGTAGATCGCACAGTGCGATTATTGTCCCGCACGTTCTGCGTCATGCATTGGCCAGCCTTATCTTATCATCCCACTATCCTATTGGTCCGTGCTTAATCCGCCCAAATTTTTCCCAGCGACAACAAAAAGTTTCCCATTAGCCTCGCTTGAACTGCGCTCTCGAGACCAGTTGTTGCTGTTGTCGCAGTCAAACCCCAGGCGCAACCTCATCCTCCCCCCTCCCCTTTCTACACCCAAACGATCGGCCACCACCACCGGAACCCACTAATGATGGCGGACTTCGATTCCAAGGGCGGCAAGCGTCTCAGCGCCGACCGAGACGGAGCTTCCAGGAAAAAGGCCAAGAAGGAGGAGTCTGACGACGAGCCCAAGTACAACCCCTACCTTGCGCACTTGAAGGAGGAGAACGGCGTCAAGTCGGAGGACGGCGTTATCGACCCTAGCTCGCCTTTCGCCGGCTTCAAGCAGCGCGCGACCACGGCAAAGCAGGCCGAGAAGGTCGAGGACCTCGACTCCAACGCCTTCACCGGACGCCCTCATTCGCAAAAGTACTTTCAGATCCTCCAGACCCGTCGCGACCTGCCCGTCCACAAGCAAAGGTAAGCCCCGTTGCAGCATCTAACCTCTCCCACTCCCAGTTGCTAACAACCTGCAGACAAGAGTTCTTGGAAAAGTACCACTCCACTCAGATTCTCGTCTTCGTCGGTGAGACAGGTTCCGGAAAGACAACCCAGATCCCCCAATATGTCGTCTACGACGAGCTCCCCCAGCTCAACCGCAAATTGGTCGCCTGTACCCAGCCCCGTCGTGTCGCCGCCATGTCCGTCGCCCAGCGTGTCGCCGACGAGATGGACGTCACCCTTGGCGAGGAGGTCGGCTACAGCATCCGTTTCGAGGACATGACGGGCCCCAAGACCATCCTCAAGTACATGACCGACGGTATGCTCCTCAGAGAAGCCATCCACGACCACGAGATGTCGCGCTACAGCTGCATCATCCTCGACGAGGCTCACGAGCGCACCCTCGCTACCGATATCCTCATGGCCCTTCTCAAGCAGATCGCCGCCCGCCGCCCCGACCTCAAGATCATCGTCATGTCCGCTACCCTCGATGCCCAAAAGTTCCAGCGCTACTTTAACGACGCGCCCCTCCTCGCCGTACCCGGTCGTACCCACCCCGTCGAGATCTTCTACACCCCCGAGCCCGAGAGGGACTACGTCGAGGCCGCCATCCGTACGGTGCTGCAAATCCACGCCTCCGAGGGCGAGGGAGATGTCCTGTTGTTCCTGACGGGTGAGGAGGAGATTGAGGACGCGTGCCGGAAAATCAGCCTCGAGGCCGACGAGATGATTCGAGAGATCGACGCCGGGCCGTTGGCCGTCTACCCCCTTTACGGTACACTGCCGCCGCATCAGCAGCAGAGGATATTCGACAAGGCTCCGGCTCCCTACAAGAAGGGCGGCCGGCCGGGTCGCAAGGTTATCGTCGCGACCAACATCGCCGAGACGTCGCTGACCATCGATGGTATCGTGTACGTCGTCGACCCCGGCTTCAGCAAGCAAAAGATCTACAACCCGCGCATTCGTGTCGAGTCCCTGCTGGTGTCTCCCATCTCCAAGGCATCGGCGCAGCAGCGTGCTGGTCGTGCCGGTCGTACCAAACCAGGAAAGTGCTTCCGTCTGTACACCGAAGCGGCGTTCAAGAAGGAGCTCATTGAGCAGACCCACCCCGAGATTCTTCGATCCAACCTTGCCAACACGGTTCTTGAGCTGAAGAAGCTCGGCGTCGAGGACCTGGTCCACTTCGACCTCATGGACCCTCCTGCGCCCGAGACCATGATGCGCGCCCTGGAGGAGCTCAACTACCTCGCCTGCCTCGACGACGATGGCGAGCTCACCACCCTGGGTAGTCTCGCCTCCGAGTTCCCCCTCGACCCGGCGCTGGCCGTCATGCTCATCTCCTCGCCCGAGTTCTATTGCTCCAACGAGATCCTCTCCATCACCTCTCTCCTCTCCGTCCCGCAGATCTGGGTTCGCCCCGCCGCCCAGCGCAAGCGCGCCGACGAGATGAAGTCGCACTTCTCCCACCCCGAAGGCGACCACCTCACGCTCCTCAACGCCTACCACGCCTTCAAGGGCCAGGCCAACGTCCCCGGCTCCGACCCCAAGAAGTGGTGCCACGAGCACTTCCTGTCCTTCCGCCACCTCAGCAGCGCCGACAACGTCCGCGCCCAGCTGAAGCGCATCATGGAGACGCACGGCCTCGAGCTCGTCTCGACCCCGTTCGAGGACAAGAACTACTACACCAACATCCGCCGCGCCCTGCTCTCCGGCTTCTTCATGCAGGTTGCCATGAGGGAGAGCTCCGGCAAGGTTTACCGCACCATCAAGGACGATCAGGCCGTCATGATGCACCCCTCCACCGTCCTCAAGACCGACTACGATTGGGTCCTGTACAACGAGTTCGTCCTTACCTCCAAGCAGTACATCCGCACCTGCACCGGAATCAGGCCAGAGTGGCTACTGGTAAGCAACCCCCCCTGGGAATCACACCCTCCTGCACTTTTTCCCTCCTCTCGTTTCCCAGACGATGGGTTCCATCGTCAGCACGCCTTCCCCACTTGTTTCGATGCAAAGATCGATCTCGCCTCAGATACCGCCCCCCTCCCCTTGTCTTGCATGCTTCGGCACTTGCCTTGAGCCATCCCATCTCGCTGGACGACACTCACACACATATGCACGTACGACATCGATACTGACAATCCTCTGCAGGAAATTGCCCCCGTCTACTACGACCTGGACTCGTTCGAAAAGGGCGAGGTCAAGACGGCGCTTATGCGCGCGACGGAGAAGAAGCGCAGAAAGGAGGCCATGAAGAAGGGCAGGTGAGCGTCCAGGTCTTTGGGCGCTGACAAGGTATAGTTCAACTTTTTTTTCCCGACGAGCCGGGGGCCTCGTCTGGAAATGAGATACAAAAGATTTAGAGCCGAGCTCGCGATCGAGGCCCTCTGCTGAAGGAACATGGCCATCGGCGAGCCACGGAAACTGGACCAGGGTCGGTGTTTTGATATCGAAAAGGATGAAGGAGAATTTCTCTCCCCGAGGACTCGCCTACGCGCAGGGCACACACACACACGCACACGCACACACACACACCAACGATTCACTAGAAAAGAAGCACCATTGTGTCTTTTGTCAAAAAGCCGCTGGAACATGGATGAGGTGTGTGCGCTCTCCTTCAGCATTCGGACAAAGACGGCACAAGACTGGTGGTGGTATTGGCGTCGGCGGATTGGTTCCAAAAAAGAGGCATTTTCAAGGCACAGCACCGTGTGATAGATGGTTATTATTATTATTTTCTACTTCGCCGAACGTTACGAAGACGTCGGCAGATGCAAGAAATGACTGGTCATTCCGGCTATCGGAGACTAACGTGAGGGCTGTGCTCTGATGTGATGTGATATGCGACCTGGGGAAAGCCTCGAGACGGGGAGTAGCGGGCTCGATCAGGAAGTCAGCGGAAGTCAGTGGTCTCGACAGACCGGGGGTGAGTGAGCTAGTGCCAAGGTCAGACCGGCCAGACCAGCGAGCGCCCATAAGATGAGTTTCCTGAGAAGAGGCCGTAATACCTACGTTGCAGAGGGCCGCTGCAAGTCGGTGAGGAGGGGGTGGGAAAGCTCTGCTAGTCTGTCCCAGACTTCCATGATGACGGCGCGACGGCGCGCGCGCGGGGATCATGCCGAGAGTTGCATCCGGACGGGCTACGACACTCCCTACGGCGCGCGCTTCGCCACGCCGTCCACCACCACCGCTACGGTCTACCTGGGCCATCGCCCCCCGGCCTCCGAAAATCCCACACGTGTCACGCGCGTGCCGTTAATGTCCTGCCTCTCTCCACTCCGCAGTACCACCACAAACCAGAATCAAAACCTGAGGAGGAAGTGTAAGCGCATTCCGGTGAGACTTCGACCCCCTTGCAAAAATGTGCCCCTTCCCGCAAGCCCAGAAGAAATAGGCCAGGTTGGCGGCGACTGCGAGATACCCAGAGACACGGACACCCAGCCGGGGCGGGGGGAGAAAATCTGGAAAATGCAAGTTGCCGACTGGATGTATATGCATCCGCCGGAACCTTTTTCGGCGTAACTTTGGAGACCAAAGGCTCCTGCAGAACTTACAGCGCCAGTCTTGACTCTCGCTATGCGGAGGCTACCGTCCCGCATTCCTGAGAAAGTACCAAGCCGCTGCACCAGCGCCTTTGCCCTCGATGCATATAGCTCACACAATAGCTTTGTTAAGGACTCTCCGCAGCCCGGTATCCGCGGTGGCAAGTGCGTTAGTGAAATGGACGAGTCTGGACCCTGACGTCCGCTTATTGTCTCACCCTTGAACCCTTAAGGGTGCAGAGTCCCTGGCAAAATCGTCATGACGCCTTGCTCTTCTTGAGTTGGCGCAGAAATGAGTTAGACAGGCGCCCTGGAAAATGGCGCCACGATGACTGCTGGGCAGTCTCCTAGCGCAGAGAGATGGATGAACCGTGGGGGCCAGGTGTCGTCCCCGCGCTTGCGGCGTCAGGGAGGCTGTTGCGACGACGGGAGAACAGGGAACCACGGGATTTTGTGGCCGCCTATGATCTCGAACATGACTGCCATCTAGAGACGGGCGGTAGAGTCATGACCCCTGACTAAGCCGTCGACCCTCAACAAGGCCGAGTCGTGAAAGGAACAGGGAAAAGTTGTCCCTTGTCGACCTGAACCCAAAGCCAATGGAACGCTTGCCCACCATCTTAGGCGAGAGAAAAAAAATTCTGGGATCCGGGTGACGTACAGCCAGTGCTGGGAAAGACTGACGAATCGCCGTCCGCAGAACACACTACATTCGATGTCGACGGCGTCCTCGACTTCACCGACATCTCAACGGCGTCCAACCGGCTTGGCTTGCCGTGTTTCGGTCGCCGAAAAGACTTGAATGGCCCGCTCAAATCCTCGGCGATTTGGAGACGCTGCATGATTAGCAGGAGGACGAGGTCAAAGAAGAAAGAATCTGGCAACTGTCAAGACTCCCGGCAGCTCTGGGTGATGCCGTTGCGCCGCTCGTGTCGTGTCACCTTCCGTTTAGGTCTTTACGTAACCATGAGAACGACACAGCTTTGACGGCGTATCCTGCCGTACACGAGTTGCTTTACGGGCGGACCGTTGAGCTACTACCGCGCAGGTGTATCGAAAGATAATCGTGTTGGAACCGTGTGCTGGTGGGCGATCAGAGTTCGGGGACCAGTTCCGTAGGAGCTTATGGCCCGAGAAGCGGACTCTGCCCGACAATCCGCGCCTGTTTTTGTCGAGCCGGCGGGCTGCTCCAGTTTGGCAGCGAGCCACCTGCGTAGGCCCATCGGTTCAAGGTTTGTAGGACCGCAGTTGCTGAAGCCGCTGTTGGAGGAGTTGGTGGCGTAGTCGTACATGCGGCCAGGACGTGTTGATTGGTGCCAGCCCCGTAGTCCAGCGAACCCATCGCTGTGGGATGCTGTTTTTGGCTGCCGCTGGCGACGAGGAGGCAGATGAATCCGTGGGCCAATTTCCTGCTGTATGTTGAGTCGCCGGGGTTACGTAGGTGTGGCTGGGCATCAGGCTGGCTGTCCGGTGACGAGGACTGGGATACTCGAGTGACAGTCCACAATGTTCTCCTGACTCTGTGGGCTTCGATGCCCGCCCGCGAGGCAGAATATCTGCTCCATCCTGGCCGGCCTGACTCGCAAATGGCATCGCTCGTCGGCCCTACGGGGAGCAAGAGGCTTCCGTTGTTGTCAATTTCGCGCCAAAATCCACATCTCGTCTCAACTCGAGCCAGATCCTCGGGGCCATCTCAGAATCGCCATCTCGATAGGCGCAAAGTCTTGAAAGCAATCAGGGGCTTGGTGAGCCCACGACCAGGCAAAACGGGTGCGGACGGCGAGGTTTCGCGTAGCAGCTGCTTGCTCTTTTGCTGGCTCCCCAGGAGTGCGCCGTCGAGCCACACTTGAGGCGGGCCTGTTGGACGAATCCACCTGAGAGGCTCGAAGCGCAGAAAAAAAGCACTCAACATTCCTGGGCAATGCAAGGTCGTCTTCGCATACATTGCTCGCTACGTTGCAGATCGCCCTCTCCCGCCGGATAAAACCTGCAGGCGGCGGAGTACGGGCGCGGGGATCTCGATGGGCCTCCCCTTGATGTATGTCGCCCGCCGCAGGGCTGCTGTTTTTGCACCGAACGCCGCACATCCCACACGGTCAAGGTGTTGGAGGACTGCAGAAGCGTATTCAGGTATCATTCCGGCGGGAAGATTTCGTGGTCGCTGAGGGAGCGGGTCGGGCTGCATTGGCCCCCTTTGGAGGCTGAGACGTATCTCTTTGCTTCGCAACAGCTTTCGTCTAGGTCTAGAACTCTGATGACGGATCCCGTCACTTACCCCAACTTTCCAAGGTCAAGGTCAGGGATCGTACCAGCCATGTCCGTTGCCGTCGCTCTCAGCTAGACGTTCAGCGGAGTCCCTCGAGCCCGTCTTCGTCCGTCCGGATCCGAAATGATACCCAGACGACCCAAATCCTGGCGAGCATGCAGCGGCCGCTAAGGTAGGAAAGTCACTGGTCCCATTCAGTAGGACCGCACACCACAAGGCACAAAGCCCCGGGTCCCGGGGTCGTCGACCGGGGGCTCCTCTTTGTTGCTTCTGCTTCTCTGCTGCTTCGCTGCAACTCAGGCAGGCGGGCGGGCATCCCATCAACCCAGGGTTCTTCTGCACAAGATGGTGTGCCCGGCCAAGTCGCTTCGGCACCTGGATATACTTTGCGGGCTGCAGAAACGAAGCGCTCTAGTCGAGACTAGTCTCTTGTCTCCTGCTTACTTCTTGCCTCTTGGTACCTTGACTTTTATTTGGTGTTTACCAGCATCGGGCCATGCTCCGATCGCTGATGAAAGGTCAAGTCGGATGGGAAGACCCTTCCTTGGCGGGGACAGAAGAGGAGAAGTCTTTCTTGACGCCATTCCCTGCGTTGTCCTGTACACCCTGGAAGATTGTTCTTTGGCCGGTCGTGGGACACCCAAGTCATGCTGCCACTCCCATGCATGGGTCTCTGCGCCCGAAATCCCACGGAGCATGCCGTATGTACCCTCAGCCTGCTAGTCGCGGCCCAAAAGCCATGCGTCAGTGAACCGCAAAGAGTGACCGAGGGTTGCGCTCACCCACTCCGTCCCGGGTTCTCGATGATGTGTTTGATCCACTCCACTGGCCGTTCATAGGTGCAAAAGCTGTCTTTGGGCATGGGCTTTCGTGTTCGTCTTGTCTTTCTCCCCATCCAAGACGCAGCGAGATGTGTATCAGGGGAATGCTTTTGAACCGGTGGGCCCTACCACAATCTTCGTGTGGGGGTGTGACACTATTTGAAAACACTGTTTAAGCCACATTTATAGTACCTACTTTACACTAGGATATAGTTAGAAGAACTGTGGGAAAAGACTACTATAAATAACCTTAATAACCTCTACCTTAATAGTCTCTATTTTAATAACCTTAACTAATAAATTAAAAACCTTAGAGGGATAAGTTATAGGTGACTTATTTTAAAGAGTTATTAAAAAAAAAGAAGTAAGGCTTACTTTACTTCTTATCTCCTCTATACTATACTAACTATACTTTATAATACTAAACTATAATATATATAAGTATACTAATAGACTTATTATAATAAGTTATACTTTTAGGTATAACTCTATAAATATTAAAAATAAAACTAAAGTTAAAAAATACTTTAAATAGTTAAAAGTAAAAAAAATATATAAAAATACTATAAAGTATAAAAAGTTACTAATAATACTTAAAAACTATTTAACTATTTTCTTATTACTCCTTAATTAATACTAAAAGAGAGACTATTAAAAAAAATTAAGTAATAATTTAGTTCTTTAAAAAATCTATAAATAGTTTAAAAAGATTTATTACTAATTTAAAAAGAATAAAATTAAGTTAAAGGACCTTAAAATAGTTATATATATTTAAGTTTATAGTAATTATCTTAAGAAAGTTAGAAAGGTAATTTATATAGTCCTCTAGGGCTATAAAGACAACTTAGGGGTAGGCTTAAAGTAGGGGGCGAGGGTAAGGGGGGGTATAGGGGCGTAGATACACAACTTTCTAAATAAAAATCTATTATTACACACTATATTCCTTCGTAAAGGAGTATCAGGGGAATGCTCATCCAAGACTCGGCGGGATACAATCGTCCGCGAGGCCAAAGCAAAAGACGGACGTGTTTCCAGTTGCGGACAGCGCAGACCTGACGCTCCGGTAGTCCAACCCTCGTCCCAGGCATAGGGAAAAGTCATCCTCATACTTATCCCAGTCATCCATTCGCCCACATTTCTGCGTGATTCCACCTCTGGTTGCATGTGTAACGCCAGCTTGGCTTTCTGGAAAAGAGACCAGGAGGCGCCAAGTCGGGTTGCTGTCCAGACAGCCCCGCGTCTCGTTTCCGTTTTCCAACTGCACCTGAGGTTTTCTGGAATCTACTTACGTTTCCACCCACCCTAGGGACCGGATTTCGGGGGTTGAGAATCAAGCTAGCTGAGGCAAGTCGCAGAGAAGGTCGTCCACCATTGACTCAATGCCTCATTGAGACTCTTGGAGCACTGCCCGTACGTCCCAGAGGCATGACATTCGACGTCATTGCGATATCCCGGCTAGCCCATAGAAGCCTTCGAACAGATCTTCGGGTACGGCCGTCTGAAGCCTGCGTCAACGACCTTCCGGGTGAGAAACGGCTGGCCAGGTCGACGCCTAACCTGTTCACCAAGTACAGAACCTAGGTCATCCAGGCGGCCCGCAGTGTACTTCTGTGTGTACATCCGTAAGGACTCGAGCCCACGGCGCCAGACGTCCTGCATGGTGTCCCGAATGTGTACGCTCGCCGGAATGGCACCGTACCTAAGTGCAAGAGGCCAGAACACGCCAACTGCAATCAACGAGAGGGGTCGAAGCCGTGGCAGCGAATCAACGCCGATATTATAAATAAATCATGACTGGCGAGGCCTCGCCGCGCCCGCTCTAGCTTCTCGTTTCTCGGCAGGCAACTCAGGATTGTTGTTGCCACGTTCTGACCCAGGACCACAATCAGGACTTGAGCTGGCTAGGTGCTAGCCAAGCTGTCGAGGTCGCCTCTGCATGATGATATGTGCCGTAGATCACATCTTCTCTTCCAAACACAGAAGAGACTGCAGTCTTATCTTGCCGACCCTGTCACTGCCCTCTCCTCAGCAAGTTGGCGATCTGGTGCCGCAATCACCAGAACTTTCGTTGTGCAGTAAGACGCATGTTGCCAGCGATTGCGGCCGGCGTCCATGCGCCAAGGTGCCGTTGAGGCATAACATCGGTCACAGTCCGCTCTGGCCCGACAAAGGTACTAGTAATAGCCTGTTTCGGAACTCTGTCAGGGTGAAATGCTGCTCATCGATAGTCCGGGCAAAAACGGGCATTACTCAGGCTTCACAGACGTTGTGAAGGTCTCCAGGGTCTTGTACGTCCAGCCCTTGTGCTCAGCGCAATATGGCCGAGGTGTTCCAAGGTTGTTTGGAGGTTGCTTCGGAAGTTATAGTCCGGAGAGATTTTGGTGACTCTCCCAGGATGCTTTCTGTCTGATGCACAGGTCGGAAGGCCCTCTCCTTGGCCCAGATGTGTGCTACCCTTCCTCAGAGGCCAATTTGCCACTCCTTTTTCCACGACCATGATATTCGAAGGCTGCCTGTGTGATTCCACGCTTAATAATGGTGTCCCAGAAAAGACCAGAGACAGGGCCGCTAATCTCTAGCTCCCGGCGCGAGTCTGCAATGTGGGCAGAAGCCGAGACCACATCATTGAAGTACTCCACGAAGAGGAGCCTGCCCAAGCGGAGTCCTACAGTCTTGACACTTTGCAAGGTCCCCGGAGAGGGACCGTTCCACCTTGTTTGTTGGAAATACGCGGGAGGTAGACGTCGGAATGCCTTAGACTCGCGTGTTGCTTTTTTGGCTGCTAGTCCCACAGTTTGCCGCCCTTCTTGCGTGGATAATGTGTGCTTGAATCCTGGTGCTGCATGGTGATTCTACGTGCGGGCGTTTCCGATTTATTTCAAGCGCAGATTCGCGGCGTAGGTCGACGAGAAGGCACCAAGAAGCGCAGCATTTACTGCTCGAGAAGCAAAAAGCTGCTTTCAAGAAATGGTGAGGCCAAACTCATGAGCCACTATCACTGACTGCATCGACAGCCTAGCCTTGGGACGCAGTCCATAATGAAGCGCGCTGGAAGCTTGAGGTTGCCGGCAGGACGAGTGGTATTGACTCTCGAGTGGCCGGCCTCAAGATAGAAGGCGCACGGAAGTAACGAAGACGAGATTGGCATCGGTAATTCCTCTTCCTCCAGTCTCCTGATTGCCATTTCCGCTTCGACTTCCAAGGTCAACGTGCATGCGTTTGAGTGCTGGGTACATTGCAGGACGGGGAAGAATGTCGACATTGCCTTGTCGAATACAACCCGGCGCGGGTCTCTTTTGCGAAGGATCCTCGAAAGCTCGACTCTTTCTGGAAATTGCTGCATTAGCTGAGAAACTTGGGAGGTCAGCGATACTTAAAAGGCTGGCCTGCAGCTGCTGTGGTGCCATGGTGAAGGTACTTGGATGTACAAGCGCTGCATACGCCGTTCGTGCCCCTCCGCGCATTCTGCCGCTTCGTCCGCGACTGTCCCGCAGAAAACTCACTGGTCCCTTGAGGTCTTCGTGGAAACCCAGACCCAGGCTTGATACAATCCAGCTTGAAAAGATTCCCTCGACTCAGCGTGAAAACGTTGTCGGTCTTTAGGCGGTGTAGAAAACGGTGCGATTTGTACTCTAGGTCCCGCGAATTCGGAGGCACCAACGGCTTCCCATCCGCCCCTCCCCGCCTGTCAGGTCGCGGGCTCCTGCAGATCACGATGTCCATCACTGCACCCCTTGAGCCTCATGGCCATAGATGCGTCTCGCGTCGCACGACCTTCTGGTGCCCGCTTGCGACGGTACCCTGCAGCAAGCCGAAAATCGAGGTCTGTAAGCCAGTACGGCCCTAAAGTCGCGTATACTGACAACTCTTTCAACTAAAACCGCCTTGAAGTGATACTTGGCGTATCCACTCGACAGGCTGAGGGGCCAGCACGGCGCTGAAGAGGGATAAAGCCACCCTCACCCTCCATCGGGAAACCCGGGTAGGAAGTTTTGTTTCATTGACAATGCAACTCTTCTATCAGTTTTCATATTTCTCGTTGTGGTTGGTGTCTGCAAGCCACGTTCAGATGCGGGAGCCAATCCCCAATGGTCTGCCCGTCACTGATGGACTGTGACCGTGAGCCGTGGGCAAAGTCACACATCGTGCAGATGTGCAGATGTATGGAATCAAAGTGGGTAAATTGGCGTTTTGACCGTGAAGTTCGACAAGTCAACAACCATCGCACTAGGGTTTTGCCGCAATTAGCAGCCTGCGAGCAGTCAGCATGCATTTCTGCAACCATCTCGATGTGTCCGCGAAGATAATCCTGCAAGTCTGTAAAGCATGACCAGATGTAATTATCTCACCTCAGCCTGTCTTCAGAAGCCGAAACCCGAGAGCTCGAGTATAAAGAGGCCGCTTTTCAACTTGATGGTCGACAAACTCTTGCCTTTTTCTATAACCCAAACAGCCAAGAGCCTCTAAACACCCCTAGCACTCCCAAGTCGACATCGAGTCTTAGTCAAAGTTCCGACTTGCCCGATTCTCGACAGCCTCCAACCCCCAAAGCCTCTCAAGATGGACCGCTACCCCTGTGTCAACCGATACAAGCACGGTGTCGACTGCCCCGGTTGGGTTAACGTCCATGGAGCCCGTTGTGAAGACTGCGTTGTCGTAAGTGAAGCCTAAGATAAGATGCATAGTATGAAAGCCTGACGAGCCACCAGTACAACCGATAAATGGCGGTAAACGCAGCGAGTAAAACCTCCACTCTGTCTGCCATGACAGTGCGAGATAGTCGGTCTGAGACAGGGCCGCAATAGACCATGACGCCTGCTGAGACGACCTGCGAGGCAGTCGACCATGGTCTGCGGAAGCAGGTTGTCCTGAACCTGAACATTGGGCGGCGAGACTGCGTGGTGGAATACACAGGACGACAGTAATTGCGCTGCGGTCTCGGCCTGTATCGGAAGCCATTATTTGTCTGAGCAGTTGGCAAGGCGCATCCGTAGGATCTGATAGTTGGACATTTGCAGGTGTTAATCAGTAATCAGAAAATCAACATTCCTCCACCTCGGTGCTTCTCAAATTAACGAAACCGTGAGAATACAGCGCTTGATTTGATACGCGGGTGCTTGTTCCGCCGCGGACTTGAGTCGGGGTGGGCGGGTTAGTCTGAACACCCAACACATTCCAACGAATGCAGGCCGTGTACGAGTACGGCTTGGCGCTCATGTCGGCCGATGGGCTGCAGAACGCCCCATGCAAGAGAAGCGACGCCGGGGCCAGAGTGACTGCTCTCTAGGATGCTGACTGAGTCCGAGGGGATTATCTCGCAACAGCTTCGAGCATGAGCTCGCCACCAAAACGAGCCACTAGACTTGGGGCCCGGAAACTCGCAGCACACGTCTTTCTGCATCATGATACGACGATTGAGATCGTGACCCTGCGCTCAGATCGTGGAGAGAAGGGGGGCCAGAATGGAACCTGCTGTTGACTTGCCAGAAGTACACGCGAGTAGTAAGCCAGCGGGGTTCACTGAAAGTCGGGTGTCGTCCAAGTCGGCGATAGGCGGAGACATTGCCACCAAGGTCGGCGTCGGCGGGAGGCGGCTAGTCAAGTCGAAAGACGGCCGCCCTCCAAAGCGGGCGGCTGCATGGAGCCGAGTTGAAGCAGAGGCGAAGCGGTAACCACCTCGTGCAGAGGAGAGGGCGCCGATTGAGAGCGATGTACACTGCAACGACTGGCAGGGCAGAATCCATAGTAGGGAGGATTCGATGCTCATGCCGTTAGGCCGGCAGGCTGGGGCCCTCGCATCGAAGTCTAGGATGCCAAGCGTCGATGTCGTCCATGCCGGCTGATTTGACGGCGGTGGTAGTGGTGGTGACTGTTATGATAAGTCTGTACTACCTGACCCTGACGGGGCTGAATTAGCTCATCAGCGAGTTGCAGCAACCAAAAGGCAGGGCACTCAAGGCAAGGCAAGGAAAGGTAGGGGGCCGGGTACCTCGTGGCAGGGTAGTCATCCGTAAAGTAGGTGAGAGGCAGTCAAGGTGCAGAATGACCCCAATCGGCAGGGCATGATTGGAGAGCTTCACCTCGAAGCGAGTGTCGTTGCAGTCCATTGCATGCAAAGGCGGTCTGTGGTTTCCTCGCGGCTTTTCGCCCCTCCGCAGGCGGTGGCATTCTTTGCTACTTCCCGTCTCCGGGCTCGTTGGTGCTGATGGGCGCGATGATGTCGCGTCGAGGGTCGCTGCACGTGCGAGGATGTTTTTCTGGTTGTCGATGTCGGGTGGCGGAACAACTCATTCATTGTGACATGTCGCCTGCTTTGGTGCTTGAGGGGCACATGGTGAGGCGTCCCAGCAGTAATAGCAGCAGGAGCAAGGAAAGCAGGGTCAGGGTTGGCGAAAGAGTTTCTGATACGAGCCTATTGCGACGTCAATTGGACCGCGTGGAGGAGGGCGACCTCATCTGACACCGCAGCCGTGCATGGCGCCGTGGATGTTGGTTGTCGGCGGTGTTGGTGTTGTTGGTGCTGGGCAAGGCAGAGTGAGAGTGGGCAGGAATGGAGGAGACGCAATCCGCAGCGCAAGGATGTGGCCTGGAATGGAAATGCCTGGATCATGGCTGGCGAGTGTGCGACCTCAGGCCATACTGACGCCGGCCCTTAAGCCATGCGTCTCGGCCTTGGGAACGGAAAGTACCTTGCCTACTACTAGGTACCTGGTAGGTAGGTGCGTGACCTTGCCTTGATGTGTTGCCCTTGCCTTGGGGAAGGCGCACCTGCTCCTTGGGTCTTTCCTCGGGACGTTTGTTGGGTACCTACCTACCTTGGGTTCTCATTGCTGTGTAGTATGGATTTATCCTAGGTAGGCAGGCAGGTCCCTTGCTTCCGCCCACACTTACAAGCTCGCAGGTGCACCTCCCCGAATTGACTTTCGGAGTGCCATTTGATGGGAAAAGTGGGACCGGGCCGGCAGTAGGTAAGGTACCTCTACGGACGCGACACCGACGACGATGCATGAGGCAGGTGACGGTCGTCGCCGCCTTCCCCAGACGCAGACGCGGCGAATTAGTCAGAGCCAGGTCGAGGAGAGTTGAACTAGGTAAGGTGCTCTCGAGGCATGTCATCCAGGCGGCCGCGGGTTGGTCGGGAAGCCAGGTGAAGCAATCGGGTGTGTCGCACAGCACGGAGACGGTGACACGGCAGGAGACGAAGACTGAGCGCCAGCGCCGCCGTTTGACAGTCTGCCGCCAGCGCCGCGGCCGCGCCAGTCCACGTTGTCACGAATGTCATCCCATGCGGCAGGCCATCCGGGCTAATGGTGTCGACCCAACTCCGTCAGACACCCACCGCACCCGACCGCCGGAGCACCTCAGGTAAGCCGCGCAGCGCAGCACAAGCAATGAGGCGAGACGCAACGCCATGCGTGTGGCATCGCACGCATCGCAGGCAGGAGGAGGAGGGGTGGTGCAAAGCATGGCAGACGGCGAAGCCACCAGTCACCAGTCACCACCGTCGCCGTCGCCGCGCCAGCATCGGCATCAGCACCAACCATCACCATCGCCGCACGAGGCAGAATGTTCTTCCCCAAGCCCGGCGCAGGTCGTCGGTGAAGAACCGGAAGCAGAGGAACAGAACGAGCATCACAATTCAGCGGACAGAGCACGGGGTTGAAGACAAGGTTACACAGAGATGCGGCCGGGTGGGTCGGTCTCCGGCTCCGCCTTCCCTGAATTTTCGTCCTGCCCTCTCCAGGCTCTCCTTCCTCTCGGTTGGCTGAACGCGGGAGGGAGCCGAAACTCGACGGACCTGGTGCTTGGTCCCTGGATACCTTACCTTACTTGGTACTTTTCAGAAAAGCCAAGCTACCTACTAGACTTACGGATACCTTGCCTGCATCGACCAGTATCGGGCGCAGATGGCAGCATTTCTTCTCCCCGTCGGAAACTCCCAACAGCGATCCCGCCCGACCCGTTGGACGGGGATGACCCCCGGCTCCAAGGCCCCGGGTGGCGGCCACGCAGTCGAGCCAAGTCCCCACGGATCACGATCACGATAAGGTGAGGTGTTTTCACGGTGGCTTGGTGAGATGCGGTGAGCTCCACCACACCTCATAGGTGGCCACGCGATGCGCGTAATGCGGATGCGCGGGGAGGCGGCGAGGTGAGGTGAGACGACGCATGCCGCCGCCATGGACTCTGGCGCCCTGACGACATGATTACCTACCCCGACAGACGTCGGCCGCGCATCATCCTTCGCTTGGGAGGCGAGACTCGCGCTTCTTGATGCAACCGCCTGCCGTCTGACCACGAACGAACTCGTCAGGACATCAGCATCCCCATTCACCAGTCGCATCTCGCCTTGGACCTGGGTATCGTGACCCAACATCCCTCCGCGCATCTCCCTCGTCCCCAGCCTATGGCAACCTGTCCCACCCCGTCACACCCAAGGTAATCTTGCTTGATATCTGTGTACAGTACCCAGCCGTGGACTAACAGAAGGCGACAGAGCCTCCTCTCAGCCACCCCCCTCCCTCGTGACTAATCCCTCACCCACCTGCTAGAGGTTCCTTATCCTCGGTATGAGAGAGAGAGTGTGTGTGTGTGGTGCTGCCTTACAGCCCACCCTGCCTGGTAATCACATAGTCTCCTCCCTCTCCCTCTCCCGGTGCCGGACCCTCGACTCGTCACCATCGGCCCGGAGCAATCCACCCGAGGCCACGTCTCCCGCAGGGGAAATCTTTTCCGTCACTCACGCCCGAGCCGCTCCAAACAGTTGGGCTTTCGTCGGACACCGACCCTGCCCCTCACTTCACATGAGAAATATCACCTTGTCCACTGTACCAACACATGTAGGATACCTCATGCAGCCGAGTCCCCCGTGGTGATAACCCGTTCTGGGAGGAAAGAACGTATCGAGATCGAAAAGAGGCGCATGCAGCATCACTGCATCACTGCATCGTTGCAGCTGGGCAGGGATCAGGACGAGGGGGGGCGGCCCCAGGGGCCCAGCAGGCCAAGACGAGAATAGCCAACAACAAGAAGAAAGAGAAGGGGGGGCACGGCGCAGGTTGAGAGGGCATCCACACGTAAGTGGACGTCCGGGCTGCAGGAGGCTGCATGCCATCATGCCACGACGGGCCTGGTCAGGACACATTCCGCGCCTTCACCTGGCGTCATTCCCCATACATTGCCAGTGGGATGCAGAATCACCCATCTTGCAGCGTCTCGACCGGCCCGTGGAACCCAATACAAGTCCTCCGTTAAACCCGTCCGGCCACTCACGCCTCCGCGGGTAGCGTGTCCGGACAGCGTCATTGGCCGTCCCGTCGCGGTTGCCTGCCCGATCGTCAGCTCGCAAAGGCCCCCTGTCGCATCGTCGACTCAAACCTCCTCAATCGCAGAGTGATGATGCATGAAGAGTCACGGTCGGGAAGTCTGGATATCAGATAATCAGAAAATGCTTCAATTAAGTCTCATAAGTCATCCTGCTAACCAAACCCCCCCAGTACTCTTGCGCTATTACACCAAAGCTCCAAGGCTCAACATGACCAGACCAACAGCCAGCGCCCACGTGGTCGGTGGTGACAGGGATCCGGCCGCGTTGCCCAGTCCGAACGGCAGTCCCTGCGTCTTGAAGGTGACGTTCTGCGGGATTGTCTGGTTCCAGCACTGCCCACTGGAGACGTCCAGGTTCGTCAAATCGTTGGGCTCCCTGAAGAACATGTAGTTGTTCTGCGGAATGTCCTTGAAGCCCTCCGTGTTGTACGGGAACAGGTCGCCGGAGTCGGTGGCGCTGGTGTTGCGCAAAAAGATGCACAGCACCTGGTTCGGGTAGTCCTTGAACATGGCCGGGTACGCCTTCATGACGTCCGAGTTCGTCGTGTCGCCGACGAGGATGAACTTGCGCTGAGGGAACGTCTGGAAGATCTTGTCCAATAGGAACCTGCGGATCGAGAGGGTTGCCTGCACGTCGGAAAAGTTGAGCGGTCGCGTGTCGAAGCTGCCCAAGGGGTACGTCTTGTAGATGAACTCCATGTAGTTCCGCGTAACCTGCTCCGGGGTGGTAGTCAAGTAGTGGAAATGGAAGTCCGGGATGGACGCGGACCAATTGGCGTAGATTTCAGGCATGTTCTCCCAGGGGGTAAACGGACGAGCAAAGGAGTTCAAGAGGCCCTCCTTCGGCTGGTAGATCTTGGTGATACGCAAGATGTCATCGATATCTGACAGGATAGTGATACCCTGAGTAGGCACCAAGTATGCTGTCGCATTGCCCGTCAATGTGCCATTCGCATACATGTTCAAGGTCTGGATCGAGTTGGTCTCGTTGCCCGGGATCAAATGACCGCCATCCGATCCGGTGGTGTTTTGCAACTTGACAAAGGCGTCGAAGTCGCCTTGATCCGTCGTCAAGTACGGCATGTTGATGTTTTGAGCACCGCCACGCGCATTGACGGCTCCTCCGCTCGCACCTGGCCGGACGGCCACATTATTGACAAAGTTGACGGTAACGTTCTGGTCGTCTTGCTGGACGACGAAAATGGACTTCGTCACATTGCGGGCCTGCGCTTGTTGATCGGGAGGCAGGTCCTTGACGTCGACGTCAATGAGGAAGATGTTGGCCAGATCGTCGACCTTGGACTGGCTGATGTTGGGCTGCTTAAAAACGTTACCGTGCACGCGGACGTTCCAGCCCTCGTCGGTCCAGTTGCCGTACGCCCTGGACAAGCCTCGTCAGCACTGCATGCATCAAAACGGTTTCCAGGTTCCAACGTTACTTACGGAACGTTCAGGACTTGAGTGGGCTGCGCCGCAAGGTCACCATCGTTGATGCCTAGAGAACTGAGTACCTGGGTGCCGGTGGGGAAGTTCTGGAAGAAGTTGGGGACCCCAGACGCGACAAACGACGAGATGTCGCTACCCAGGCCGCCCAGGACGCTGTGGACGTAGCTGCCGATATCGTCGGTGAGATCCGGACTTCGTCTGACGCGCGTGGGCGGAGGAGTGATCATGGGGTGCAGCGGGTCGACCGGATGGGGAGCATCGGCGGGAGCGGCCAGAACTGCCGGCAGAAGCGCCAGAGGCAGCAGAGACGCGCGAAACAAGGCCATGATGGGCGGTTGAACTTGAGGTTAAGGAAGCTGCGCGATTCCCTCGGTAAGATGACGATGATGTCAGTCCTTGCAAACAAGTACTGGACGCGAAAGTTCGACAGTGATCGCGAAGTTGATGAATGCAACGATCCGAGGAAGTACCAGCCTAGACCAAGCGGGAAGACTCTGAGGGCCTCACCGAAAGAAGGTTTGGGGGCGCGACAGGTGAGGAAGGAAGACAGGAGGTAATATTATTGTCGTTGGTGTTGTCCCGCCGTTGCTGACTGTCTCTCCCAGCCTTTGATGAGCTGCCGGACATGCCTTGTTCTGGCCAAGCCGTTCCTGGAATGGGTGGTGAAATGGCTGCAGATAGTTGACGTCAAGGGGCTGGGGGAGCTGGGTCCGGGATTGAGCCATTAGCGGGTTTCAGATGCACAAATGGGGAAGTCAATCAAGCTTTCAGTGTGGGGGCCGCTGTCACACTGGCGAATGGCTTTCTGAAGGCTGCGAGGGTCGCTGCGCAAACGCGACATTTCAAATGTGCAATTGACGGGATGTTCCCAGACGTTTCGATGACTTCTTCTATGGGAGCCAATGCTTGGTTTCAAGGGTTGTCCGTGGACGACTTGCGACTTTAAAAATAAGCACCCTGCGCCGTGTTCGAGACCCGTCTAATTTGTTCTTCATTTTCAGCCCCAAATCGCCCCGTAGAAGCCCCTCGTTCCCGTTCGCAGTCCGCGGCCCTCGGTCCTGCCCGACGAGTTAGCACCTGTATCAGACTTTTCAGAGGAAGATGGGTGTGACTTATCCCCGGCCGCAGGGGGTCGCCATCTCGCCATTTCTGGAGAGACGGCGACCAGGGCTACCTTCCGATGGCCTGCCCTTTTGGTTCAAATAAGTGCGCACGCTCCGAGCAGTTGGGAGAGAGCGGCAGCCATCTCACCAAAAATCCTGGACAAGCACAAAACTTTGACTCCAACACGAGATGGGTCCCAGGATCGTTAGGATTTGGCCACATGCTCATCGCCTCCTACCCGGAGCGCAGCAGGGTTCGCTTGCCTCGCCCTCTGCTCACGAGCCTCCGCCATCATGTGCTCAGCCCAGTGGGACTCGGCGAGCCGAATCGCAGTCTGGGCGGCCCTTGGTAGTCGAAAAAGCTCTCTCTGTGTGTATTGCACGGCCTCCTGGAACTGGTTTTTGTTTCCTCTCCGTCCAAAAACTGACAAGGAGGGCCTTCCGCGCGGACAAAAGACATCCACAAAAAACCGCGCTGTCGTCTGTAGGATCCCAATGGCTGGAAATCCAACAGGTAGGTGTTGATATCGAGTGAGATCAACGAGGATTTGGCGTCCTCCGATATCGTGGGACAAGAACCCACGACTGAAGGCTAATGCGCCTGGCCAGATCACATGCAGGCATGTCACATCCATGGCAGGTGCCGTGGTGTGGTTCGGGGAGACGCCGACTGGCTGCAGGATCCGATGCTGGCAGCTTGTCTGCTGAGTAAGTTCCAAACCGTGCTTGGGGGTGTGGGTGCCGAGAGCTGTCAACACGGCAATTGGATTCGTCAGATCGAAGAGTTTCCGTTTGTAGCTTAGAAGTCCTCGCAACACCAATGTGCGCCTGGCAAGGTGAGGCTAAGACGATGTGGCTGAAGAAACTCTGATGCTGACTGTTTGTGGCCGGTGCTGCACCCTTACCAAACCCCCTCGACACTGTAGACAGCCGCCGCTTGGGCATGTCAAAAGCCTGGAAAAGCAGATCGTTGCCAGCACGACCTTGCGAGTTGTGTCTGCTGTCATCCCCGAGCGATCCATTCGTGGCCAGAGTACTGGTTCCAGCGGATAGGTCCTGACGAGCGGCCTCGGACCAGAGGCTCTTACCCAAACGACTCATAGCAACCTCCTTTCGCGCACCAGATGGTGACTGGACTGTATTCCCTGCCGGTCCGTCCGCAAAGGCCCCGGTCAGCCGCACTGCTTTTCAGCAGCTCAGCTTCGCAGGCAGGCCAAGCAGCCTTAAAAGGCAGGGTCGACGACTGCAGACGCAAGACTTGAACCAAAGGGCAACTTAGGGTTAAGTTCCGAAACTCATTCTCTCAGCTGAGCTGTGTTGTCAAGCGCGAAGGCCCATAGGCCACGATAGATCCAAGCGCGGCAAGCACGAGGTCCTGATGCAGGCTCGGAAGCGACGTATCGTGGATTACCAGCCCAAACTGAGAGGTCTGCGATAGACATTCCGTGCGGAAAATGAGAGTCGGAGAACTGAAGGGGAGGCGTCGTGCAAGAGTGCTGCCGCGTCTGAGAGACGCGATGCGAGAGAGCTTTCCAGTCGATTGCAAAGGGCGTTTCCCGCTGGTCTTCAGCTCGTATCTCGAGTTTGATACCAATGAAGAATGAGAATCAGGCGTCGACTCCCGCAACCGAGGTAGCGGCAGGTGGGAGCAAAATGGTTGTTGATGGGAGGAAAAATTGGCGTTTGAAGCTGGAAACAGAAGGAAGGCACTCAGGAAGCGACGCGCCTGCCACGCGACATTGTGGATCCGCGGTCACGGCAACACGTGACACACCCCACATAGTGTCAACAATTTCGAGCACTGTGAATCATTGCCTCCATCTGTAGATCTCACCGAAGCTCAATTACTAAGGCCAGATGCCTACTTCGTAGACTTCACAAACCAACCGCCATGGATACAGAGAGTCCCGGAACAGATCCTCGCAAAAGACTGGCTGACAGCGTTCTTGACGCTGGAAAACGGGCGTTCGACCCTGCATCAGACGCTGCCTCCAGAGAAGTCGCCCAGAGAGACTTCCAGCGGCTCATCGATGAGTATGTGAAAGTGTTTTGGCTCCATCACAGGCAACGCTTTCTAACAAGGCGTTTAGGAATGGAACCTGGAACTTGCTGCCCGTACTGAACGCTTTGATCAAGCCCAACGTCGTGCCGTCATGGCTTCAGCCGGAGTTGATGAAGATTCTGACTCAAATTCCGCTGCGACCCGACGGAGTTCGTGGGACCATGGAGTTCATCTTTTCTGTTCATCCCAGCAGCACCCTTAAAGCCTCCGAAGCTGCGACTCCCCAAAAGAGGGGCGCCAACATCACCCAGGAAGCCTTGGGTTCAGTTACTCGCATCCTCGCCTCACCTCCCAGCACTGTGTCGCCAGACCACTGGTTTTCAACAATAGCGCCCCAGCTGTTCGTGTTGCTGGACGGCAAAGAAGGCCCAGAGCTCACCATAGCTGCGGCTCAAATTATCATGTTTGGAGTTTTGGGGAGGAGACAGTTTGGCGCTCCAGGTAATTTTTGTTCGGCTTCTTATCTGCAAAACCTTGCTGATCCAAACTTCAGGATCCCCAGGCTGGAACGCTTTTGTTGAGCCGTTGCTGTGCAACCTGAATCCATCCCGAAGAAGAGTCACCGGCACAGCAATCAAAGAGGAGGACCAGGATGACGTTGTCGATCTGAGCGGCGTTGCTGCTCTTGTCACTGCCAATGATCTCTTCGTGACTCTGAAGCGCATGGCTTCCCTCGTCAATTCTACGCCATCCCCGGCACAAACGAAGAGAATGCTTGACCCGGTGCTTCCTCAGCTATGGGCGATCTCGTGCTGGGGTGACACAAGCCCCAAGACGGAGGAACGCTACTCCAAACCGGCTCGTTCGCTGCTTCATACGTTCTTCAGGCTGAGTGCCCCCATCGGCAAACTGCAAATCCTAATCGAGAACCTCATTTATCACGGAGAGTCAGCCGCGGAGCAGATGCAGTGGCATTTCCAGGCCACCTCCGATGGAGACCTTCAGATAATCGCCACCTCACTTGGTCAAGCAATGCAAATACCGGAGCTGAATTGGAGCGAGATTCAAAAGCGATCCGAAGCTCTTGTCCGTCTCATGACATTGAGCTGTACTCCGGAAGAAATATCCTCATTCTTTTTGGAACTTCTTCGTCGCTGGCTGCAGTCTACAACAGTTTCCAAGAAAACGAATATCTCGTTTCACTCAGAAGAACGGCCTGAAGACGAAATCAAGAAACTCCTTGAGGTCACAGTGCTTCAGAGGATGCTGGAACAGACGCCTGACAAGCTCATCAGCCGTGTGACGCAAGTTCTGGAGCTTGTGTGTCAAATAATGGATCCCGGCAGCCTCGAGGATCATCCAGACGAAATCATTGCTGTAGCTTTGAGCTTGCTGAACCTCGTCATCACCGCACCAAGCTTCAAAAGGTCCAACCTCAAGCCTGAGGTCTCCCAAACCCTCGAGACATCGCTCCGAAAACTCGGTGGGGCTGGCCGACAGGAAGTGTCTGCTACTGCGAAGAACCTTTCTCTCTTACTCCAATATCGCGATGCCATCGATCCCGACGACGAAGATGCATTCGTGCCCACAGATAGACAAGTTGAAGATAGAAGAACGTACAAGCTCGCCTTGGAGTACATCACTCAAGCAGATAATCCACCACCTGTCCGCTCGCAAGGACTTAACCTTATATCCGGCTTGGTGGCCTCGAACAGCGCAGTTCTGGATATCCAGGCGACGCTTGTACTTCTTTCGTCATTACTGCAAGACAGCGAGGATTTCATCAATCTTCGTGTCATCAGGCTTTTTACCCAATTGGCAAATAAACATCCTAGGGCTGCCACGCAGGAAATCCTCGAGCACTACCTAGACGCGAAGGAAACGTCAACAACTGATGTTCGGTTGCGCTTTGGAGAGGCGTTGCTTCAGGTGATCGAGCGTCTCGGCGAGACGTTCACCGGTGACGTCGCAAAGGGGGTCTGCGAGACGCTCTTGTCAATCGCAGGAAGACGAGGATATCGCCCAAAGACGGAGGCCAAGCAAGCCCGGGAGAAGCGGCTACATGACATGAAGAAGAAACAAGCCGAAGATGCCTGGGGAGGCGACGTGCCTGACCTTGGGGACGACCTTACCGAGGAAGAGCAAGCCAAGAAGGAAATTTTGACGCAAATAGTCGAGGGCTGGGAAAGTAAAAGAGGAAGTGAGGATGTTCGCATGCGCACATCTGCGTTGTCTATTCTTTCTTCTGCTCTCGAAACGAACATCACTGGCATTGGCCCGGATTTAGTGTCGATTGCCGTGGATCTTTGCGTCAATGTCCTGACGCTAGAACGAGATATCGAAATGGGCATTCTACGGAGAGCAGCAATCCTGCTTGTTCTGGGATTTGTCAAGGCTCTCGACGCTGCAAAGCAATCAGGTAGACGCCTCGGGTTCGGGTTGACGGATCAGAGTCGAGAAGACATCATGAGGACGCTGAAGTACGTAGCCGTTACGGACGATGACGGCCTAGTACAACAGCATGCACGAGACGTCATCGAGAGCCTGGAGAATTGGCAGCTAGCCACATTTCTTCCCACGGAGAACTCTATCCAAGAGCCGAGCATCGGTCGGTTGGCTGGCCTGACTATTGACCAGGACCGGTCTCTGCCTTTTGTCAATGCCAAGAGGCCTAGGATAGAAGAGATTGAATAAAGCAAGAGCTTTTCAACTCGATCATTGTCCGTATATGCCAACAGACTGCACACATTCCAAGGTTGGCTTTCTCCGGGTGAGACGAGCTGGGCCCGGATGGCCAGGCTTGATCTGCGAGATCGGAGAAGCCCCGCGTGATTGCATATCCAGTCACGTGGCAACGCGTTTTGTGCATTTTCTTAGCTGCCAACCCAAGTACTTCGGTGCACTGACCTGTACTTGCTAGCGAATTCGCCCCAAAGCAGATCGCGTCGCAACCCCCCCACGTCGCGATTCACTTCGCCACCGCTACCACCACAATGGCGCCTGCCCGAATAATTGCGGATTCGGATGACTCCGACGACGACTTTGACCTGGGCGATAGTCCAGCAAAGCCTCCGACGCCCAAACCAACCAGCGAAGACCGTTCCTCCGACCCAGCAAGTACCGCGACAGGCTCAACAGACCCCAAGTTCTTCCAGGCCATCTATAACGAACAGCAGGGCACCGCTCCCAACGACAACTCGGCGCACTGGATACCGAGTGGTGGAGAATCCGTTTCTATTTCTGCGGGCGCCAAAGTCTCGACGAAGAAGAGCGACACCAACACTTCATCACTCACGTCCATTACCGATCCTACCATGTGCTCAAATCGTTCAAAGAAGGCGAAGAAGACCGAGATTGTAGACCTCACGCAGGTCACGTCGCCCGGGAGGAGTGCTGATGATACGCCCAAGGACATGTGGGACGTTCCCAGCAGCCCTATGGGCGGTTCGACAGCGCCGATTGCTACTCTTGCAAACAACAAAACGCCTGTTAGTGCGTCGAAGAGAAAACGGGGGAACAACGTCGAGTTCACATCTCCACTGGCCATCACGATGCCCTCCCAAGGGTCCACCCAGCCGTTCGATACCACCCCAGCTGGCAGAGCAAACATTGCGCAAGCTGCAAAGAAGCAGAGGATTGATGCTCCGCAGTCGTCAGTGCTGACAGAAGACGACGTTGACCTGGTGGTCGTTCCACGCACCGACAATTCGCTGTTGGTCGATGCGCCGATCTCAGGCCAGAGGCAAAGGGTTTCTCTGTACATTGAGCCTCACAGCTTGAATGAGAGTCAGAGGTTGCAATATGAATATCACTCGGTCGACCCGTCCCCGGATGACCAAAGACCAGCTTCCTCTCGCCATCTCACAACCCAGCAGGCTGCAGCTCGGTCCAGCGGGGCTACGACGATAGCCTATTCCACGCCAAGTCAGACACGAGTACGAGGTGTCCTTCAGGAGTCATTTTTAGACGAGACAAACTCCGGTCCGGTTTCTCAAAGTAACCAAGAGACATGCGAGGAATTCCGGCAGCAAGACGTGCCAATGGAACCACAGTCGTCACCCGACATCATTTCTGCAGCACCGGCACGCGGGAATAGGGATGAATCAAACGAATCTTCCCAAGTCTCAGTGCCTAAACCCACAGATGATTGGAACTCGGACGACATTGGTTTTCCGCGCGAGATGTACAAGCCTCGTCCCAGCCGACGTAGAGGTAGCAACGCTAGCCGGCGAGGCGGTTCTGAGGATACTAGTCCGACCGAGATGCCCATGGCTGACTTGGGCGCAACTGCACAGCTGGCCATCGAGGAGGCTGCACCAAGCAGTCCCCCGAAGCCGAAGAAGAGAGGACGGCCCAAGAAATCAGATACGGCGATAGTGCTCTCCAGACCCACTGATGATACCTTGGCAACTCCCCGGAGCGCCGCAGCAAGTGAAGTCGCCGAGAGCCCGGCTGTCACAGATGCAGCCGCAGCGGCTACACAGCAAACCAAAAAGAAGAGAGGACGGCCAAGAAAGGCGACCAAGGCAGTGACGGCGGACGTGCAGGAACCGGAGGAGCAACATGCAGGCGCGGAAGCCGCCGCCCATGTAGAAAATGTTGTGCCGGATGGTCAGCCTGAGAACGACAGCTTATCAGACAAGGTTGAGAAGCCTAGCAGTGTCAAGAAAAGCAACACAAAGCGGAGACTCAGGGAAGAGGCGCCTGCGAGGAGGTCCTTGAGTGAGAGCCCCAGCGAGACGGAAGAAGCGCGGGCTTTGCAGCCGACCACACCCAACGCGGAGCTGAAGTCCGGTTCCGACGGCCCGGATCCGCAAAGCGCGGCAACAGGACGGAAAGTGGCGGCAGCCAACACCGTAGGCGGCACCCCTTGCCAAAGAAAGGACGAGAAAAAAGAGGTGGCGGGCAAAGCCGATGACAAAACGGGCGTGACAACGCCTGCATCGTCTCAAGCGGGCAAGCCTCTCTATCGGGTGGGGCTCAGCAAGAGGTCGAGGATTGCGCCACTGCTCAAGTCGCTTCGAAAGTGAGTCGTCCCAAGGCGGGTTGACGCATGAATGTTTGGGGGTTGTTGGATGGGGGCGTGTCCATGGCCTGGGTCCTTTCTTTTTCTGTTTTCTATTTCCTCCTTATTCGAGATACCCGATCTATTATGAGCTACGGAAGCAGGCGTTCAGGGGCAATTCGAGTTCGGGCTTGCACGGCACACACGAGGAACACGATTTTCACGAGATTCGGCAGTAGTCTACTGGTTTTGGTTGACGAGGCTTCTAATGGCAGGCATGCTGTTCATATCGAAGGCCGGTGGGGGCCAACAGATGTATGCAGAGGGCACGGCAGCTGTTTCTGGCCTGAAAATAGAAGCATGAATACCTGTCAAAGGCCCTTCACGCCCCTGCAGTCGACTGTGACGATGCATTGTGGGACGAAGATGGGGGAGATGTGAGCATCGCCAGCCGCATCACATCAGCCTCGGGGCCAATGGTATGCCTCGGACGGGAACTGTCGATGCTCAGGCAGTCAGACTTGGGTTCACAGGATTAGTTGCCTCGATCTGGGTGGAGGGGGTCTGGAGGGGTAATCTGCCTGATGAGGGGCAATAACAGGCATGTTGCTGCTGCAGCGCAGCGCAGGACGTGGGCGCGATGCTCCTCCCCTGACATATTTTGCACGGAGATTCAGGCCTGTGCGGCACTGGAAGGAGCCCGGAGGAACGTCGGTGGAGCAAGATGTGGTCCCGTGGCCAATCAGACGTCCATATTGAGACACTGCCCCACCCAGCGCAGGGATTGCCCGCGGGCTTGGCATCCCGTCATCGCCAAATGACAGTCGTCGAGGTGGACATGGCAACCCCGCGGCACGGCGCACTTTTTTTTGCTGGTGTCCCGCCTCCCGATTGACGGCTAGTGCGGGGCAGAATTTGCGGTCACTGCCCGCCTACCTACCTACCTAAGGTACAGGCAGCGGAAGGTAGGAGCACTGAGGTGCACTTGCCAGCGGCTGGAAGGGTATGAGGGCCACTGGCTGACACTGAATTGAGGAGGGGCCCGAGTCGACTCGCCTCGCCTCGCCTCGCCTCGACTTTGACGACCGACTTTCGGCCGCCTGACGTGCGAGTGTGACTCGTTTTTTTCCTTCCCCTTCTGCCTGTCGCGCAACATCTCCAATCCCCGCCGCCTATCACTCCAGCAGAGATCTTGCATTTGCAGAGACGCGGTCTCGCACTTTTCCGCTTCCATTTCTCGCCTCCTCGGCTCAATTGGGCATCCATCTCCTTTTTGACCTTCGCTCACCGCAAGAGGCATTATGGCCACCAACGGCACCACCACCAATGGCGAGACCGGCACCGGCGCCAGCACCACCCACTCCCAGTCGCAGCGCTACCTGAGCACTCGCGGGGAGGACAGCGGTGTACGTTGTTTCGTTCCCTTCGTTCTGATTCTTCCCCGGCCCTGTCCCGTGCCATTGCGCCCTGCCCCGGCGAGCCACCACCGCTGATCGCGTTCCCAGTTCTCCTTCGAGGAGGTCGTCCTCAAGGGCCTCGCCAGCGACGGCGGTCTCTTCATTCCCGAGCACATCCCCCAGGTCGACAACTGGCAGGACTGGAAGGACCTCTCCTTCCCCGAGCTGGCCCACAAGATCCTGTCCCTCTACATCTCCCCCGCCGAGATCCCCTCCCAAGACCTCAAGGGCATCATCGACCGAAGCTATTCCACCTTCAGAGCCCCCGAGACCACACCGCTCCGCCACCTGCACGACAACCTGTACCTCCTCGAGCTCTTCCACGGCCCGACCTTCGCCTTCAAGGACGTTGCTCTGCAGTTCCTCGGCAACCTGTTTGAATACTTTTTGGTGCGCAAGAACGAGGGCAAGACTGGAAAGGGTACGTGTGCTGGGACATCGTCACGATACACCGCGCCCCGTCGCCGCAGGTGGGACTAACACGTTGCGCAGACAGACATCACTTGACTGTTGTCGGCGCCACGAGCGGTGACACCGGCTCTGCTGCCATCTACGGTCTGCGCGGCAAGAAGGATGTCTCCGTCTTCATCCTCCACCCCAAGGGCCGCGTGAGCCCCATCCAGGAGGCCCAGATGACCACCGTCCTGGACGACAACGTTCACAACCTTGCCGTCACCGGCACCTTCGACGACTGCCAAGTAAGCAACCCTTGACAAAACCTCCGGGCGTCCTCTAACATGTTTGATTCAACCAGGACATCGTCAAGGCTCTCTTCGCCGACTCCGACATCAACTCGACCCACAACCTCGGTGCCGTCAACTCCATCAACTGGGCCCGCATCCTGGCCCAGATCGTCTACTACTTCCACTCTTACTTCTCCCTCGCCAAGTCCTCTGAGTCCTTCAAGCTTGGCGACAAGGTCCGCTTCGTCGTGCCCACGGGCAACTTTGGCGATATTCTCGCCGGCTACTTCGCCTTCCGCATGGGCCTCCCTGTCGACAAGCTCGTCATCGCGACCAACGAGAACGATATCCTGCACAGGTTCTGGACGACGGGCAAGTACGAGAAGCAGGTCGCCCCGCCTGCGGAAGCTACCGGCGGTCTTGCTACGGATGGTGCCAAGGCGCACGAGGATGGTGTCAAGGAGACTCTCAGCCCCGCTATGGACATCCTCGTGTCCAGCAACTTTGAGCGTCTCCTGTGGTTCTTGGCCTACGAATTCGCCTCCAGCGCCGGCATGGACGACGAGTGGAACAAGAGACAGGCCAGCCAGGAGGTCTCCTCTTGGCTCAAGGACCTCAAGACCAAGGGCGGCTTTGGCCCCGTCTACCAGGACGTGCTCAACTCGGCCCGTCGCGACTTCGAGAGTGAGCGTGTCAGCGACCCCCAGACTGTCGAGACCATCAAGAACTTCTACAACAAGATCGATTACGTCCTGGATCCCCACTCTGCGATCGGTGTCGCCGCCTCTCTGAGGTCCATCGAGCGCGCCGGCGCCCAGGTGCCTCACATTTCGCTGTCTACGGCCCACCCCGCCAAGTTCGCTGGCGCCGTTGACATGGCGCTCAAGGAGGAGCAGGGTTTCAACTTCAAGGAGAAGGTGCTGCCGACCGAGTTCGTTGGGTTGGAGGAGAAGGAAAAGAGGGTCACAGAGGTCATCAACGACTGGCAAAAGGTCAGGGAGATTGTGAGGGCCCAGGTCGATGAGGAGCTCAAGGCTGCTCACAGCTGAGTTTGGGTCGGGATTTAACAGCATACAAAGCATAAGAGCATACAAGCGGCTTCCCGCGGGCACTGAACCGCGACGAGCAAGCATGAGGAACACGAAGCTTGAAAGATGGCGCCTTCATCGGTGTGGGGACTTTGTTTTCGGCTGTTGTGATTGGCATTTCAGACTGTGTTTAGTTCCCTCTTCGGCCGCGGCTACAGAAGCAGAAACATGATGGCCACTGGCTGGGGGAAAAGCCGAATGGCGGTTGGGCGCATGTCGTTTGCATTGCATTGAGGATACTTGGCCGCGCGGTCACTAACCTCCCGCATCTGGACGGTATTTGCAAGGGAAACAAAAGCCAAAAGATTAACGCGCATGCAAGCGGAAACCATCATGACGAGATTCGAGGGTCCTGGATTTTTCGGGTTCCGGTGTGCCGTCAGAGTTTCGGGGTGAATGTCGTGATCCGGCCGGTTGCCCCCCCAAGCATCCCGTCGATAAGGGGCCCATTCGCCTTGAGTTTCCCTGCGCGGGATGCCCGCCAAACTTACCAGATGCTCCGTGTTTGCTGGTAGGAGCAAAGCGAAAAGGGGCTCGTTCCGGGCAACGAAGGATGATTTGGCAGACGCAAGGTTGAAGCTACTTGCTCTGTGGGAGTGTGGCATGTGATTGTGAGGTTGAGTTGAAGATGGAGGGGTGTATAAAAGGCCGTTCGCGCATCGACGCCACTGGAGTGTTATGTTGTAAGCCACTGATAAGTGATCGATCAATCATCAGAACCCATCACCACAAACCCTCGACTTAATTGATAGCCACCAGCCGTTCAACACTCAACAGACACAAAATGTCTCACAAAATGAGCCAGTCCGACAAGTCTCGGATCCAATCTACGCAAGTAGGTGTATCCCCCGTCGTCTATCCATCACACGACTTCGGAGACCGCTGGCTGACACGGGAGTCCAGGAGACCGGCGGCAAGGACACCGGACCGAAGAGCTTTGCTGCCAAGGCGCAGTCGGCCGCGGACAAGCACTCCCACGCCGCCTCCCTGGGACAGCAGGCGAACCAGGGGGGCAAAGAGGCCCAGGGAGGAGGACAGGGTGGGCAGCAGGGGAAGAAGTAGAGGGTTGGTTGTTTTGGGATACTTATGACGTTGTGGTTGCTTTTGCCCAGGGTTATTGTTTGCTGGTTTCTGCGCGAAGCTCACAAACGACTTCGTCGGGTATAGGAACGGCAAAGGACGAACTTGGTTTTCGGTTTCGTCTCCTCCAGACAGATCGCCCCACTGCAGAGGGAGAATTTTCCCCAGTCAACAAATATTTCAAGCATTGAATGTTGACCACCTTTGCCTCCCAGACCAGCGGCAGTAATGCTCTCATCTAGGAAACTCCAAACTTCCTCTAACAATTGAAGACCCTTTGCTTCAAACCGTCAGAATGGACGTCTCATGGCCAGATTGTTTGACAAGTGGAACAAGGTTTGTCGCTGGTCAAAACAAGTGAGTTCCAAGCGAACAGAGCGAAGTCTCCTGAAAATCCCAAACAGAAAGTACTCGAGACTCTCACGTTTTTGGCTTGCATTATCAGTGATCACTACGACGGTGAGTTACGGTAAATGAACTTCCATATGAAGGTGTTCACACAAACCCTTAGGGACAACGCGAAACAAATGACAGCAATGAGAGAGAATGACTGTCAATAGATCTCACTGCTACGTCATATATTGGCAGCTTCTGGAGGCGCAGAGAATATCAACAAAACCGAACTCAGGCGCACCTTAACCACTGTTAACAACCTCCATTGTTATGCTTTACTTGTTCATGTGGAAGGCCTGCTGAGTTTTATGGAGTTGAAACCTAAGAGACTAGCTTGCGCGCTTGCTCGTATGAAGGCCTTCGGCCCGGGTCAGAGGTCAACAAACTTGTGCGAAACGTACAGCACTTTCATTCGGCAACTGTCACTCGCCGGCTTGCCCGGAGACTTGGTATGTTCGTTCAAAGCAGCCCTAGGATATCACTAATTTTGAGAAGACAACTCTTCCAAGACATGGTATCAATCGCTTGAAAACTGAAGAGGCAGAATCCCTCGTAAAGGTTCTGTTGGTTTCACAGGGTGAACACAGCGATATCGCGTACGTTGACGAATAACTTTATGGATTGATTGGCTTAATTATGTATAGAAGGGAAGAATCTCAGACGGATGAAGTAGGGCCGGGTCATGGCCGTCAGCCACGGACCGCCTCACCACTTGCCAAAGCTAGATTCCGACGTGTCATTCCGACAGGTTCTTTCGGCGCTAAGCGAACGGAAAGTGCGTGATGGAAGTTGCAGAATACCTTAATATTCTAGAGACGACTTTGCCAACAATTGTCTCGAGTACTTAACCACTCTTCCCACTTCTGCAGACCTGGAATCCAGAATCTCGTACCGCCTGGATCTGCCATAGCCTCCAATGTTTTCAGTTGTTTGCAGGAATATTGAAGTGCGTTTTCTCGGTCTAACTGCGCCTCAGCATTGTGGTTGACCTTGTCCAATGATCGGCGCAATGTGTGGACCATGGACTTAATTATGGCCATTGTAGCATAACCATTTGTCCTCTTGAACTTGTTCATGATTTTAGTTGCCTCTTGAAGACCATATTCGGCTTCGGTGTAGGCCTCCCGGATGAAGAATATCTTCGCCTGCGTCAGCCGCGTCCGAAGCTGGTCGAATCGTAAAGCATCTTGCCGATCCGGCTTCTCCAGATAACGACACAGCTCTTCCGCTTCCTCAAGGGCGCTGCTTGCCTCTGGAGTTGTGCCACTGGTTTTGAGTATCTCGTGGCCTTTAGCGAAAAGGCATTCGGCTAGCGATGCCTCGATTTGTGAGCGCGATCGAGACGTGAGTGTCGCGTATTGAAGATTTTGTTGAAGGTGTTCCACTGCTTTGTCAAACGATTGCAGTTCACGAAGGGTATCAGCATAGGAACAGGCTAATCCAGGCAAGTCTTCTTCAAAGTAGAGCCCGACCTTGCTGTACGCATCGACGATCTGGAGAGCCATTTCGAGTGACTGCACAGCTTCATTGAAGTTTCCCTCTTGTCGCTTGATTTGGCCGAGAAGAGAGTACTTGCGGAATAGGACCACCTGCGCCATCGGTTGCAGGGAGAGGGGCTTCCATCCGGCGAGCGATTCTTCAGCTTTCAAAAAGCGCTCTTCCTGCATCTCATTCAGGCATTCTTGCAGCGCTGTCAAACCAGCTGCCGCGTGTATCCGATAATCGTTGGGATCCGCAGTGGCCGGGACAAGATTGGGCTTTGAAATCTCCTGCTTCGACAACCTGCAAACAAGATTTGTACTCTCAGAGACGCGAGATATAGCGAAGGCACTTTGACCGTCCTCACAAAAGGCGCGGGCCTGGTTGACAGCAAAGACCTTCCACGGTATTTTGGGCATGCGCACAGCTTCGGCGAGAGTGACGATCAAATCCTCTGTGACGTTTCGGGATAGGCTGAAATAGCGCCTAGGGTCGTCTGCGAAAGGTCCATTCAAGGTCAGGACGTGTTGAAGATGAGGTACTGTCATCGCGGCAATAGGTGTACTATAAATTATTAGGAGAAACGTAACTCATGTATGTCAGTCACAACATACCTAGGTTCAATGTTTTTCCAAGGAATCGCACAGTATGAAACCAGTAACGCTTGCCGCTTCCATGACATCACGGCCTCCGAGTCGAGGCTGTCCAAGGCTTCTCGAATGACGTCCGGAAGTATTTTGTACGCCCTGAGCCCATTGGTTGTAGTGGACAAGACCTTGCGACGTTCAATGAGCTTCTCGAGGGCGGCAATGACTTTCACTTCGTCGCTGAGAAACGATGCCAAGTGGGGGTGGACATCGCTGTTTCGAGGTGTAATGCCGCCATCCTTGTTCCAGCGTTTGCGCGGAGTGGTACCTTGTTGGAGCATTGCGAGCGTTATGTCGTGCAAGGGTGCAAAGAAACATGACAGGAACAACAGCTTTTGCGTGTCATCGACCACGAAGGCCTGGCCAGACCGATCAGAAGCTGAAATCTTTGCTTGTGGCGCAGCAAGGTTGGCTCTTTCATTATTAGGCGCCTTGGTCGACATGATCCGAGAGTTGCGTGCAAACGCTGGCGTGTCATCAATGAACGGCACTATAGATGTCCATGAACCATCAGCCAGTGGGCGAGCCTTCCAAGGGATCGCGACTCACCTGTGATCGAGTCTAAAAATCGTTTCGCAGCCGGCGTGGCACGGCGGGCCATCATGTGAACCTGTCGTTCCTGCCGCAGAGACGCCAGTGCCTGGGAACGAAGCTCATTACTTGCCCTTTCCCAGCTAGAGGATGATGAGCTCAACAGCCTGGGTCGGGCGTGGTATGACTGACGTTGTGTAGTTGGATACATGGGACAGGAGCCCGATATGATCTTCACCGGCGTCGTCGACGGCAAGCGTCTGACATATTTCTGCCCATACCCGACCGACGTAGAGATACTTCCTAACATTGCGCCGTACATTCTTCTCAGTTTGTGACGTGTGCTTCAGAACCTCTGCAACAATAGAATCCAGAGACGTGCCTTTCTCGTGATATCTAGCAAGCCCGTAGCTGGCAAGGCGCCCGTGTAGCTTGCTGGCTGAACAAGCAACGAACAGTTTGGCGGCAATAGAGGCAGTTCCAGTTGAAGAAAAATCAACAGGTGTAGCCTCGTCGAGTATTCCCTGTTTGAGCTGACAAAGAGTGTGCTCGTCTTCCTGGCTGAGGATGGGCGTGCTGATGAGGGGTGACGCTGCTCGATTGGGCCAAGATGCACCGCAGTCGTTCGAAATAGATGCTATTGTGTTTGTTGGCTGAGTCGATGGATATGTGTCTTTTGCGGTAATGGACTTTTCCCGAGAAGAATGATGAGGCGATGAGGACGGCCGTTTCGTTGGCCGTTCTGCTTGAAGTAAGACGTGGTTTGAGGCCCTCTTCTTGGTTTGAGGGGCATGCCTCGACGAACTCTGCTCGAATAGATGGCTGGCTTGTTGCAAAGTTTGCCAAAGAACGTGCTTCTAGAACGCCGCGGGTTAATCATCTACCAGGAAACTATGGTAATGTTGGCACAAACCTCGTCCGCAGTTACGGAGAAACATTCTTTTGACCGAAGTTTCGTGCACAAGCACGACATGTTGGGAGGAGAATCTTTGGAACAGCGAGAGTATGACGAATGGAAATGCTCATCATTATTTGAGCAGATGTGGTTACAGTAATCCTTTTGAGACTAGCTGCTGATTGTGGCAAATGACGCTGCCGGTTTTAGCGTCTGCCTGATTTGGACTTGTGGTTCTCGCTGTAAATCAGAAAGCCCATCTGGGTATGGCGTAGGAGCGGAGCTCAAGGCTAGCAACCAATGAGTGAGACCAGCGCTCGGGCCAAGTTTCACTCGTCTACGCAACAAGTAAGCAGCGTCACACCAGCGTCGCTATTACCCTTATCGACCACAAGAACAAGCAAGGCCGGACGTTAGTCAGAAGTCAGCGACTGTCGACAGGGTTGCCTAACATAAGTCCTCTTCTCCGTGGCCAGCAGACGACGCTCAACCTCTGCCTACGAGGCCTGAGACTAGGTATGACAGGTGCACATTGCACTGGCGGGGGTGCAATGCACTTGAATGTTTGTTTGTCCGCAAAACCCAGCGTTGAGAGGTGGCTAGTGCGTACTCGGATCCTGGTGCGGGGTCGAGTCGTGACAACTTTAGGTCGTGGGTTTTCACCGTTGTGCTCAGGGTGGGGCTCTATTTCTTCAAGTTTATGAGCAAGCCAATTATGTCTCGCGAGTGCTGGCATCCGACAAATCGCGAAATAAATGTGCCCGGAATATTGCCCCACAAATTGCAGTCTTTGTTCATAACCCAATCGTTGGTGAAAAACCCTTGCTAAGCCCACGAACACAAGTCGGACGCCAATACTGATTCAAGGTGGATGTGGCACTGTCAAGACCGTGAACCCTGCAGGATGTACTGCATAGTAGATTCTCCCAGACAAGGCAGGTCCTGGAACATCCATGCCAGAATCTCATGTGCTAAATTGACATTTCCGTCAATTTTGGTAGGGCGCAGGGTCTTGAGAGGGTGGTCAGCAAGTCACTTTGACTCAACATGCGATTTACGCGCATCGATTTAATAGCAAGAAGGCCCATGTGACCAAAAGACCTAGAGACCTATATAAACAACGCTAGATCCGTTCATCATAGTTGAAACTTTTGGAGTATCTCAAAGAAGCCGCTTGAACACACTCTTCATCATATAATCTACATAAATCAGGTACGAATTGTCTCGATACCACTTTTTCTCTCCATCGTCCCGGTATGAGCATAGCTAAGCCGAGTATAGACTGTTGCTCGCCATGTGCCAAGAAATCCAACCTACCACCAAGCACATCTGCGACCATACGATCGACGAGGAAAGTTACCTCATAGAATACCTGGATTGCGGCAATTGTGGCGAGGTGAAGGAAGGGCCAACATACCTTGGGGCGACTACGAAAAGGGATCCTTGCGATGATTGCAAGGAAAATGGGAACTGGGTAGAAGTTGATGGTCGATGGGAGAAAAGTGATAGCTAAGGGATACGAATACTGGAGAACGGAACAAGACAGACTGAAAGACCTCAAGCGGATCGCAGAGCGTGTCACGGGTGGAGTTGCGTGAGTCATCAGCAGTTGAGACCTAGGAAGTTGGAATCAGCCGTTTCGAACGTCCCCAGTAGTTGTTAGCATGATATGAGATTAAATATGCTATATTGGGAAGTCAGTTCACCTCAAATTAAATCCAGAGAGGGCCTAATCTGATAGCTACACGGGAATCAGAGGAAATGATCACAGCAATGCGTCCGAAGTCCACCATCATCCGCTCGCGGAGAGCGCTCGAGGCACTCGTCTCAAACAGACAGAAGACAGACGAGATTACAGCGATAGTAAAGCGATGGAGATGGTTGTTCGTTATAGCGAATGAACGTACAACACGCGTTCGCAATACTGCAGTATAGCGTAGGAAACTCTAGCGTACAGTCAGCGCGACACTTCTTCACAACCCGAGCATCGATCATTACGACAGGATTGCCGTCCCAAAACCGTGAAAGAACACTTTGAGCGCAACAACGCATCATCCGGCCAAGGGCTGCTTTTGCCTATGCTATCCATCCAGTGAGTAGAGACACCCAGATAGGTAAAACTATAAGCAAAATGGGAACTATAGGAGCAAGGTCTTCGTCCATACCGACAGACAACCGAGGCGCTATCAGGTCGTCGGCCAAACCACAAGGAAACCGGCACATACCTCCTCAAGATCATTGCAGACAAGTCCCAAGGACTTAAAGGAGAGAGACTCGATGTCGACCTCCGATGGGTCCCTGCCCACGTAGAGTCACGACCCAGACAAATCTGAGCAACAGCGGAGGCTGCAGGTGAGTACAGCTATCGCATAAGATACAGTGCCTTAGCGGACCCGCTACATGGATGTGCATTAATAGAGAACCGCGAATTGCGCGAGGTGGTGGCCAAAAAATGGATAAAGACTGGTGAATGAGGTAGAAATTTGTAGACAGCTTGGTCAATGTTCAGCATTGGCGAAGCGGGGCAACAACCGAAACGCGTCGGCTGTTGGCCAAGCCCCGCTATCTGGGCATGGTTGCTGACTAAGGCGACCAAAACCGAGCAGCATAAAATCAATCAATTGTACGGCCCAACCTGTCCTACCAGTCTCCCATTCTTTTCATCGTCATCTTCATACCAACACAACCATGCGACGCGTCCACAACCCGTATCGGCATATCACCAAAAAGTTTCTATCAGCTGGGGCGGTTGGATGGGTCTATCAAATAGACGACGATATTGTATTGAAGTATCCGCGACATGGCAAGTCATCTGAGTTCGTTCACGAGAAAAGTATTTACGACATATTTGAAAGTCATCATTGGCCATGCCCACACACTGTGCAAAGCTTTTACCGCACTGAAGCCTCCAACTTCCTTCAATTTCTTCCCAATGGGTCCCTTCACGATCGACTCCAAAACAACCAAATAAGGGAGAAGGACAGAGTTATTTCGGTCAATCGACTTGAAGACAGGCGATTAATTGAGCGCTGGGCCGCGGAGCTTTGCGCTGCTAGCGCTTGGCTAGAAACCCTGGGATTTGTCCACGGAGATTTGCGGCCAGCGAATATGCTGCTCGATGGGCAGGATCACTTGAAGTTGACAGACTTCGATAGTGTTGCACGCATTGGGGAGAAATCGCTCGGAAGCGCATCGCCATGGGCACGACTTCGACCCGAATCCGGAGCGGGAAGTTACGGGCTGTACGGCCCAGAAACTGAGCAATTCGCTATTGGGTCTGTGATGTATTACATGACGCGAGGTTTCGAGCCGTACGGGGGCCCCGAACAAAGTGATTGGGCGGCTGGCTTTGCCGTTGGTCTTTGGAAAAGGCAACAATTTCCTGATGTTCGAAAAGATGATGGACTTGAAGGACTGGCTTTCAGTTGCTGGAAAGGATCATTTGCGTCCCTTCACCTCTTGAAAGAGGCCGTGATGGCCATACCGGGATCTCAGGATATGGCGGTTGCAGCGAATTTCACCGCAGAGTACCGCTTGGAGATGAGAAAGAAATGCGAGACATTGCTAAGCCAGGTCCCGCAGTCCGAAAAATGAGAAACAAGCACAGATATTAATTCAGTATTGTACTCTCAACCGGTCTACGTCTCTCAATCTAGTGCGTAATGCGATCAAAAAACATTGGGATTAATCGGTCTGATTTTTTGTTCTACAATTATCACCTCCGTGATGTCCGCTTCCGTAGGGCGGGGGTTCGAAGACCTCGCTATCTTGAAACAGAAGAAGTTGAAGGATGTAAGTACTTCTACATACTTCAGGTCCTCTTTTCCATTGTCTTATTCCATCTCTAGATTGACTGGAATACCGTCGCTCACGATCCGATACTATCACGACCCATTACCAATGGCCATGCAGCTCACATGAGATACTTCCGCTTCCGCTCGACGATGTTGGACATCAAAACTTCGAAACAAAACAGCGTCGTTGTTAATAAAGTTACTAGGTCTAAGAAGAAGCCGAAGCTAAAAAAGGAGAAAGAGCCGGGGCTAAAAACAGAAAAGGATAGTAATAATAATTATATTAAACTAGAGTTAAATATAATAAATATAATATTTTATATATAAAATCTCTTATTTTAGTATTACAACTAGTGAATCTAATAGTAAGGGGTCTACTAATAGAAGTTAAAAGTTAAAGTATAATAATAATAGTTATAGTATTTTTAAGTATAAAAGATCTAAAAGGTTTTAAAGTATTTAAATAATTAATTTAAGTATTTAAATAGAGTAAATTAATA
>JAOWMA010000229.1:0-31794 GCA_025962755.1 Colletotrichum tropicicola
CTGCCAGGCCCCCTGGTGTGGCTACCGGGGTTCTTCCGGTCCCGGGGGGTCCTTTTCTTGGAAAAAACCCGGGCGGGCCCCCCCCCCCCCCCCCCCCCCCCCCCGGGGAGAGCAGAGGGGGGCGGGGGGCGCGAGAAGTCGGCCCACCCACCCGATCGCACGGCGGACCTAACCATGTCGAGGTGCCCGGGCTGCTGTTCAGCAGGCTTGTTGATATGCTGCTGGCTGTGCCGTAACTGAGCTGGCTGTGCCATGATTGAGCCGTGCCCTGAGCTGCCAAGGTGCGCACGCCTTGTTCCTCCGAATGCCTGCATACGCCGTAAGGCAGGTTACACAGCAGTGCCTCGCCAAAGGATGTCGTGATGGATGCGCCGGCGATGCACCAAGCGTTGCGAAGGTACCGTATGACGGGGCCCCCTCAGCGTCACCACCTCGGGCATGGTTCAACGCGATGCACTCAGTGGCCTTTCGAGTTCCGGGCATGACTTGAATACGACAGAGGTGGTTGGCGGCTGGCCTGTAAGACTTCCTAGTGCAGGGCAAGAGACAACAAGCCGCTGCGTCCTTGGTGCTGCTCCTCGTGTCATTGGCCGGGCGCATTTGCCATCGTTGTTGTTGTTGTTTTTGTTTTTCTCTCCACGTCGACGTATTGGTGCCCCTCCAATGGCCGCTGGCAGACTCTCTGTTGCGGAGCCGCGGAGCCGCGGTGCCACCACCATCATCAGCTGCACCAGACTCCTCGTGTTGTGCAATAGGTAGTGTACTCTGTTCCCAAATACCTCCGGTACCTTTAGCTTGGGTGGGTTCGGATAGCGTTCGATTCGATCCATTTTGTTCTACGGCCCACCAAGTATATGAGTGTACCTTACCCTGGTGTGCCTGGTGAGAATGAGATGCAGCTTGATGCTTTTTTTGGACTTCCAGTCTTAGCGGCCGGTGGGCCTTCTCCCTCCAGCCCCAGACCGGCTCCTTCCAGACCCAATGGATTCCACCCACCCCTTCTCTTTTTCCCAATTTTCTTCAAGTGCCTTCCTCCATCCTTCCTCTGTTTTTTTCTTTCCCCCTTTCTTTTCCCACACCCTTCTTCCCCTTTTCCCCCCGGGTCCTGGACTGTCTGCTGACAATTCCCCGGCTAGCCCCGAGACACGTTCGTTGGCGTCCAATCTTGCCGAGAATGTCGCACTGCAGCAACGGGGTTCATCGGCGCAATTTTATCACGCACTGTGCGTCGAGGTCCCTTCCCCGAAACCATGAGTCCGTACCACAATTCCTTCTTTAATTGAGACGACCACGATTATACTATGCCGGAGGCAGGGGAGGTAGTAGTCATCGTCTGAAGAGTCCGGGTTCTCCACGTATGCGAGCGCGGCAGAGGGGCGGGCACCTTGCAAGTTGCCGTGACTGAAAGATGATCGCGCGGCTTGGACCGACCGTCAACAGCCTGCCATCTCAACATGCCTTCAAACATTTCTGCCGTCAATCATGCATCATGCCCCCCCGCCCTGTACTGTACTGTACTGTACACAACTAGGTATTCAAACGCAAGGCGGCGTACATGTACAGCGGAAGGAGGCCACTTATGGCTACTTTACTATGTATGCCCACGGCCCGCCATCCCCGGTTTCGATCCTAGAGACTCCAGAGAGTCCAGAGTGCCTTACATTGTGGGATGAACCCGGCCTGTCGCGCACGAGTTCCCTCGCTCAAGTCCTTCGCCCGAGGGATGAGACGCAATTACAGCCAGCATTCGTCAGAGGAGTGCAATTCCACGTCACCGCGGAGAACCCATTCCTCGTCCTTTGTCAAATCCTCCCTTGAGCCCTGGACCGTCATCACGCACGGGCGAGTACGGGCGGCATCGCCATAAACAGAGCGCTAACACTGACTGACATGGATGCTTGGCAACCAAACCGCGCCGGCAGGCTACTGCGCCTGCGCCCATCGGGACGAGAGTCTAGCGCCACGCTGGGAACTGCCCGCGAGCGCCACTCTCAGCTTTCCAGAGCCCATTCGGCGCCGTCAGGTTTTATGTTCGCCGTCATGGCGGCCGTCGTCGAGGAAGTGCAGAGCATCCAGCTCCTCCCAACGTGGCCCCAGCCCGTCAATCAACGGACACAAGGCTTAGGTATTGTTGAACAACCTCTCCGTCGGTGCGGACTCTCAACTGTTCTGGGCCGTTACCTGTCCGCGAGACGCTGATGTTGCGCATACCGGTGCTGTCTGTTGACGACGATTCGGGCCAAGAAAGGCAACGGAAATGCATATGCAACCAGACGCGTCCATTCTATACATGGTTCATGCCCAAGTCGATGACCAGCCAGGGCAAGGGCAGCACGGCATTCTCAATGCCTGCGGCAGGACACCCCTGAACCCATTGCCACTCGATGCTGTCTGTCATGGCGTCAAGTCACATCCATAAGTCCAGGGGCCCGGCGGGGACATTCTCAAGCCGCTCTCGATCCATTTAATCACCCTTGGAGCGCATTTATTGCCATGATGATCATCAGAGGAACAGTCTTTCTGTGTCGGCTTTGATTTCGCCTCTGTCTGCCCTCCCCTGGTCCAGCCGTTCGAACGAAGCGATGCGGCGCCCTTCTTTGCTGTTTGCGCTGTTGATCGGACGAGAGTAGGAATAAGGTACGTTGTGAGCACCTTGACAGAAGGGATGAAAACAGCGCCTGCGTGCTTTGGTGCAGCTTGAACGGCTACTGATTCGCGGTCATACTCCCGCCGAATTGCAGCAAGCTTGATGACAACAAGCTCAGGGGGTCCCGCCGAACGCTGGATACTCACTTATACAGGGAACATCTACCAATGGAGCAGTGCAGGGGAAAGAGAGGGATACATGCGGCAGCACAGTGCGGTGTGGTGTGGCTGACGCCCATGAAGGGGGGAAGGAGGAGGGAAAGGACCGGCAAGAAGAAAGGGTGGCCTTGTATTTCTTCGTCTCCGTCTTGGAGGGCTTGCAGCCACAGCAGTGCAGTGCAGCTGGCAGAGAGGAGGAGACGAAGAAGGCAATGGGGCATCGCTGACAGGAGGTGACGTGAATACCTACCCCCTGTCTCCACAGTGTGTGTTATGCTGGCGGCACATAGTTCGTATGGACGAGCACTGCGTGTTGGGTGCGTTCCAGCCGCCGCACTCTTCCGAGTGCTGCGAGGAGCTGTGCCCGAAGAAAACAATCCCGTCCCGTTTCCCAACTTCACTCGTTACCGTTACCCACCCGTGACACTCATTGCGCCTCTGCCCTCTGCTTCTGCCTCCCTTAACAAACACGCAGAGCTAGAAGCCAAAGCTGGGACCGACCGACTGACTGACTTTGGGAGAGCCAACTGCTTCGCTCGTTTCGTGCCTCGAGTTTCCTTTCGCCGCTCGAAACTTCTCAACCGAGTTCTTGCGCATCCAATCCTCGGGTCTTTTTCCTCACTTCTTCCTCCCTGCACACTCGTTTTCTGCCTAGCATCTATTGTACATCTGTTGCATTTGTGTTTCTCGACATCTCGCTGTTTCCTACCTGCATCTTCAACCATCACGCCTAATTCGAGCTCCTGAAATCCACCCCGGGACGCCTTTTCTGCCCGACGAATAGCGACCGGTTCCCCTCGAACTTCGATTGTCGACCCCCAGTGACCTCTCATTGATCCGTAAGCCGACGCGTATCCCGACCTCATCCACCTAGAGTCGTCGTCGGCGGCCGCTTCGTGCCAAACATGACGATGAACCTGCCACCACTTGGTGGAAGCGGCGGGGGCGCCCACAATCAACCTTCTCTACCCTCGTTACCCGCACATTCACAGTCAGACACTCAGTTGACAGCGCACCTGGCCAGTCGTTTCCATGTGTCGCTCCCAACTGCCCGCCTTTCTTCCCATGCCCTCATCTCTCTCAACACATACACTTCGTCTGCCAAAGGCCCAGATGGGGGCAAGGAGGGAAGTGCCATGGCCGGCGCTGAGGACATCGCAGACCGGGCTTGGATCAGATTGGGACACCGATCCGAGAACCAGGCCGTCGTCTTCTTGTACGTCCTTTTCACACTGTCTTGGTCGTGACTGCCTCGTGCTAACTGATTTAATAGGGGTGAATCTGGCTCGGGAAAGTCCACGCTTCGGTCCCATCTCTTGACTGCCTTCCTTGGCAAGTCTTCCACTCCCCTTTCTACCAAGGTTTCCCTGGCTGCCTACGTCTTCGACACCTTGACTACGACCAAAACTGCCACGACTCCCACCGCCTCGAAGGCAGGCCTCTTCTACGAGCTGCAATATGATACTGCCACCACCACCAACCCGGTGCTCATTGGCGCCAAGCTGCTGGATCACAGACTCGAGCGCAGCCGTATCACCGACATTCCAACAGGAGAGCGCAACTTTCACATCCTGTACTACCTGATGGCCGGCACCAGCGCGGCGGAAAAGGCCCATCTCGGCTTTGAGACGCCGGCTGGTGTCGCCCAGAAGAGGTGGAAGTATTTGGGCCACCCCACCCAGCTCAAGGTCGGCATCAACGATGCTGAGGGCTTTCAGGTCTTCAAGAATGCCCTCAAAAAGCTGGAGTTTCCCCGCAGCGAAATCGCCGAGGTTTGCCAAGTTCTGGCCAGTATCTTGCACATTGGTCAGCTCGAATTTGAAACTACGTCCAATACTCAGATTACCGCCGACGATAGCGGCGGCTTCTCTCACGAGGGTGGACAGACCGTGACGGCTGTGAAGAACAAGGATGTTCTCGGGATTGTGGCCGCCTTTCTGGGTGTCGGCACTCAGGACTTGCAGACCACACTGTCGTACAAGACCAAGATGATCCACAAGGAAAGAGTCACAGTCATGCTCGACCCCAACGGCGCTCGTTCTCATGCCAACGAGCTGGCTCGTACCCTGTACTCCCTTTTGGTTGCCTACATTGTTGAGTCCATCAACCAAAGAATTTGTGCGCCAGAGGAGAGTGTCGCCAACACTGTGTCCATCATCGACTTCCCCGGATTCGCACAGCAGGCGGCAACCCAGTCGGCCCTTGACCAGCTGCTCAACAACGCGGCCTGTGAGGCCCTCTATAACCTGACACTCCAGAACTTCTTCGATCGTAAGGCAGACATGCTCGAGAACGAAGAGGTCAGCGTCGCGGCCACAAGCTACTTTGACAACTCCGACGCCGTCAGAGGCCTGCTCAAGCCTGGAAATGGCCTGCTAAGCATCCTTGATGACCAGACTCGGAGGAACCGCACCGACCTTCAGTTCCTCGAGAGCCTTCGCAAGCGTTTCGAAGGAAAGAATCCGGCCATTACTCCCGGCTCCACTAACACCAGACTTCCGGGAAGCAATTTCCTCACTGAAAACACAGCAGCCCTATTTACCGTCAAGCACTTTGCTGGCGAGGTCGATTATCCGATTAAGGGCATCATGGAGGAGAACGGCGAGGTCATCTCGGGCGATCTGCTCAACATGATAAACACCACCAAGAGCGAATTCGTCGCTAGGCTCTTCGGGCAGGAAGCCCTGCGAACTGTGACCCACCCCAAAGAGAGATCGACTGTCATGCAGGCCACCATCAGCTCGAAACCGATGAGAGCACCCAGCGTCATGTCCCGGAAGACGACCAGGACTGCTCGCAACCAAGCACGAATCCAGCGATACCAACAACAGCAACAGGATGAAGCCCAAGAGGAGTTGGACAGGCTCAGCGAAGGCAATTCGCAGTCCGGAGGTTCGAAGCTTCATGCATCAGAACAGGGCGCGTCGGGTCAGTTCCTGGCGTCTTTGGAAAATGTTACCAAGGCGGTTGCCGATCCAAGCACCAACTCGTACTTCGTGTTCTGTTTGAAGCCCAACGACAGACGCATCGCAAACCAGTTCGATAGCAAATGCGTCCGCACCCAAGTTCAGACTTTCGGTATCGCCGAAATCAGTCAACGCCTGCGTTCTGCCGATTTCAGTCTCTTCCTTCCCTTCGGCGAGTTCCTTGGTCTCGCCGATTCGGAGACTATCCTCGTCGGAACCGAGAGGGAACGTGTGGAGCTCGTTGTGGAAGACAAGCACTGGCCCAGCAACGAGGTTAGAATCGGATCGACCGGTGTCTTCCTTAGCGAGAGATGCTGGTTTGAAATTGCCCAGTTATCGGAAAACGCGTCAGCGTCTGGCAGGTATGCGCTGCCTTCCGACGCCGGTGACGGCCTGACACCGCAGGATACTCCCTTTGCTGCATCAAAGGAGCGCTTGCTGTCCGCCGGAAACACGCCTCTCGGATACGGCGAGAAGGGCAAGAGCGGCTACTTCGGTGGTCAGGACGGGTCCGACGCTCGTTCTGAAGCTGGTGTGTCTGCTTTTGGCGGCGGCGACATGTTCAAGAACTTGGACACCAGAGAGCAGATGGCGGAGCGCGGCAACGAGAAGAGCCTGGAAGAGGTCGAGGAATTCAAGGACAGTCCCAGTCGTAAGCGCTGGGTGTTCATGGTCTACCTGATGACCTGGTTCATCCCAGACATCTTCATCCGGAAAATGGGCAAGATGCCTCGCAAGGACATTCGTGTTGCATGGAGAGAGAAGCTGGCCATCAACATGTTGATCTGGCTCTTCTGTCTGTTTGCTGCCTTCTTCATTGCCGTTTTCCCCTTGCTCATCTGTCCTACGCAACACGTGTACAGCGCTGAGGAACTCTCCTCACACAACGGAAAAGATGACAACTCGGCGTACGTCTCAATTCGCGGCGTTGTCTTCGACCTGGGGTCTTATGCCCCTCGTCACTACCCGCCGTACGTCACACAGAAGCAGTTGAAAAACTACGCCGGCAAAGACATCAGCTCCCTTTTCCCTATTCAAGTCAGCGCATTGTGTCAGGGCAAGGATGGCAAGGTCGACGAGCACGTTACGCTCGACTACAAGAACACCAACATCACTGGATCCCCGGAGCTCCTTGCCACGACGGACATGAACTTCAAGTTCCACGACTTCCGGTACTTCACCAACGACAGCCGCCCGGATTGGTACTACGAGCAAATGACGTTCCTGAAGTCCAACTACAAGAAGGGCAACGTTGGCTACTCTCCTCAGTACGTGAAGACCCTTGCCAACAAGCAGCAGAACATCGCCATCATGTCGGGTCGAGTGTACGACCTGACGACGTACTCACAGGGTGGTTTGAAGATGCAAGCCAAGGCTGGTGAATCTGTCCCTGACGATTCATCCCTGCGTGACTTCATGGACAACGCTGTCGTCTCGCTCTTCCAACAAGCCGCTGGTCAAGACATCACCGAATTGTGGGAGAATCTCTCTCTGGAAACTCAAGCCAAGAAACGCATGAAGACTTGCCTCGACAATCTGTTTTACGTTGGTGACGTCGACACCCGTAATTCGGCTCGCTGCAAGTTTGCTGAGTATCTTGTCCTCGCGATATCCATCATTCTCTGCTCCATTCTGGGCTTCAAATTCTTGGCTGCGCTCCAATTCGGCGGCAAGAACATGCCGGAGAACCTCGACAAGTTCGTCATGTGCCAGATCCCTGCCTACACGGAAGACGAGGAGTCCCTCCGTCGTGCTATCGACTCCTGCGCCAGAATGCACTACGACGATAAGCGTAAGCTTCTTGTGGTTGTCTGCGACGGTATGATTATTGGACAGGGCAACGACAAGCCCACGCCGCGCATCGTGCTCGACATTCTCGGTGTCTCTGAGACCGTCGACCCGGAACCCCTCAGTTTCGAGTCACTCGGTGAAGGTCAGAAGCAGCACAATATGGGCAAAGTCTACTCAGGCCTGTACGAAGTCCAAGGTCACATCGTACCCTTCCTGGTCATTGTCAAGGTTGGCAAGCCCTCTGAGGTCTCTCGTCCCGGTAACCGTGGTAAGCGAGATTCTCAAATGATCCTGATGCGCTTCCTCAACCGCGTGCACTACAACCTGGAGATGAGCCCTTTGGAGTTGGAGATGTACCACCAAATCCGCAACATCATTGGTGTCAACCCGACGTTTTACGAGTTCATGTTCCAAATCGATGCCGATACCGTTGTTGCACCCGACTCTGCCACCCGCATGGTTGCTGCTTTCCTGAACGACACCCGCCTAATCGCAGTCTGTGGTGAGACGGCTCTTACTAACGCCAAAGCCTCGTTCATCACTATGATCCAAGTGTACGAGTACTGGATCTCTCACAACCTGACCAAGGCATTCGAAAGTTTATTCGGCAGCGTCACCTGCTTGCCCGGTTGCTTCTCAATGTACCGCATTCGCGCTGCCGAGAGTGGCAAACCCCTGTTCGTCAGCCGCGAAATAATCCAGGACTACTCTACCATTCGTGTTGATACACTGCATATGAAGAACCTGCTTCATCTTGGTGAGGATCGATACCTTACGACGCTGCTCCTCAAGTACCACAACACGTACAAGACGAAGTACACCAACAGAGCCCACGCTTGGACCATTGCGCCTGACTCCTGGGCTGTGTTCCTTTCCCAACGACGTCGCTGGATCAACTCGACAGTACATAACCTCATGGAACTCATTCCGATGGCCCAACTTTGCGGTTTCTGCTGTTTCTCTATGCGTTTCATCGTTTTTGTCGACTTGCTTAGTACTCTCGTACAGCCTGTCGTCGTGGGGTATATCGTCTACCTGGTTGTCTTGGTCGTCAAGAACCCTACTGTAGTGCCGGTCACGGCATTTATCATGCTTGGTGCCATCTATGGTCTCCAAGCCATCATCTTCATTCTCCGTCGCAAGTGGGAGATGATTGGCTGGATGATTTTGTACATCTTGGCCATTCCAGTCTTCAGTTTTGCCCTGCCCCTGTATTCTTTCTGGCACATGGATGACTTTAACTGGGGCAATACCCGTGTTATTGCCGGCGAGAAAGGCAAGAAGATCGTCATTTCAGACGAAGGAAAGTTTGACCCCTCGGCTATCCCCAAGAAGAAATGGGAGGAGTATCAGGCCGAACTATGGGATGCCCAGACAGTTCGCGAGGACGCTCGGTCTGAGGTCTCTGGCTACAGCTACGCCACCAAGGGACAGGTACCTGTCTCCGAGTATGGCTACCACAGCCGTCCGGGCTCCATTGCCGCTGGCTACGCACCCCCAAGGCCACCTATGGGATACGACCAGCGCAACATGTCGCGCATGTCTCTCGCGGCATCGGAGATGGGCGGCAACCGCAACAGCCAATTCGGTGGCTCACAGTTCTTCTCCCCGGAGGACATGGTGGGCCTGCCCAGCGATGACGCGTTGCTAGCTGAGATCCGCGAGATCCTGCGGACGGCCGACTTGATGACGGTGACGAAGAAGGGCATCAAGCAAGAGCTAGAGCGTCGCTTTGGCGTTCCACTAGACGCCAAGCGACAGTATATCAACAGTGGTATGTTTTCCTGTCTCGACTCCTGACGTTAACCAGGCTAATTTTTTATTCGCAGCTACTGAAGCGTTGCTGTCGGGTCAGTTGTAGGCTTTAGCTGGCGTCAACGGTAATTTATACCTCATTTAATGCGTCATAATTGCTGGACACGGGGACATCAAAAGAGGAAAACTTCTCACGCTCATGGTTTCGGGCTTTGATTTAGTTTTTATTAAACGGGCGGGATGCGTGTGAAGAGTTTTATTGTTGTACTGGACGTCAATATACAAAGTGGAATCTAGCATAATACCGGATGAAGCCGTCGGACGAAATATTTATTGTCTATTGCCTTCGTCTGGGACTTTGAGAGAGCATGGCGGTAATGGGAGTTGGGCAGTTTCATGTCGAATTTGGCGCGCATACACACACACACACACACACACACACACCTACACACACCTGTGTACGTAGGACCAGTGAAGTTCAACTTTAGACACGTAAATCAATTAATACTCTGGTTAGAACATGACACAAGATGTGCGTTTCACCGTTCTAGGGTTCAAGGCCGCACTTGCTCTCACATCATTATAGCCTCGTGCTGACTGCGCGAACTTCCTCGTCCAGGGGCAGGACATCTGGGAATGGGCCGATGGGACTAATGGAGAAGGGATTGATTTGGGTATGGCTCTTGGTGTAATGCCATTTGATGTGCTGGAACTGGGTCGTATCGTGGAAGGCCGGCACGTTCCAGTAGAGGTTACGCATCCACTTGTGCAGGAAGGGATATCCGGACCGGATATCGCGAATGTTACACTTGAAGTGCTGAACATAGACGGGCTGCAAAAATTGTCAGCAGCTGTGAAGCTTAGAGGACCACTTTGAACTAACATCGAAGCGAATAATGGTGACAAATCTATAAAGGTGGGAGGGAGACCCAAAGTCAGTGAGGCCCGGAGAGAAGAGTGTAGACAACAAAACTCACAGTCGGATGTCGGCCTCGGTAATGTCCTTACCAAAATAGAACGGCCCGTCCTTGGCCGTGGCCGCCAGGTGACACTCAGCCTTGTCGAGGGCTTCGAACAGGGCTACAACGTTGCGCTCGTAGGCTTCCTGGGTCGTAGCGAAGCCCGACTTGTAGACGCCGTTGTTGATCTTGTCGTAAGTCCACTCGTTAGCCTCGTCGATCTGGGCGCGGAGAGCCTCGGGGTAGAGCTTGATCTGGCGGTACTTTTCGTCCACGAGGTCGTCAAACTAAAAGCTGTCAGGCCAGATTCGAGGTGATGGTGACGGCGGAAGGGATGTTTTTGGAGCAATGGGATTGCGTTGTCGAGAGAAGGGAGAAGCAAACCTCAGTGTAGAGCATCCGGATGATCTCGCTGCTCTCGTTGCTCACAATGGTCTTGAGCTTGGTGTCATACAGCACGGGGACGGTGAAGCGGCCCTCGTAGTCAGGCACCGACTCAAAGTAAATGTCGCGCAGGTGAGTGAAGTTCTCGTGGCCCGGCAGAGGGTCCGGGACGACGTTGTCGCCCGGGATGCTGGCCTGCTCTTCTCGTGTTACAAAGCGCCACCCTGGTGTGTCCGGTCAGTTGAATACGGGGCCCTCACGGGTCTCCGAGGATGTGAATGACAGCAAACGTACCCTTCTCGCCCAGATGCCAATGGACGACGGAGTAGCTGATGATGTCCTCCAAACCCTTGAGCTTGCGGGTGATCAACGTCCGGCAGGCCTGTCCAAGGGATGCAGAGTTAGTTCTTGACCACTCAGCCTCGTGGATCCCAGTTCATCGCAGCCACAGCGTGGATAGTGTTCTGTGTGATGTGGAAGAGACCGACAGGTGGAGTAGACAACTCACCCATGGGCAGGCATAGCTGATGTAGAGATGGTAACGACCCTTCTCGGGCGGATACTTGGCACCCTGTTTCCGTGATACGGCGTCGCGGAACGAGCTCTGCTGTCGCTTGAACTCGCCCGACTTGTCACCCGACTTGACCCACTCGGTGATTTTGCTAGCCTATTGTTGCTCGGTGTCAGCCTCGAGGTTTCCTCTCGCGGTTGCGGTTGCGACATTCCCGGCTTCAAAGCACTTACCATTCTGACTTGTGGTTGCTCCTGAACGAGACCCCTCGGCTGGACACTGCACGAGAATAAGGTTGAGGCGTGTCGTCGACAATGCGAATATGCCGCAGATGAAGACCCCAGGGAGAATTGGTTTGAGAAAACGTTCGTCGATGGCTTGCAGAAGCTCGTTAAACGAGTCACAGTCCTAGCGGTCATCAGTGACGACAGAGGTGTTGGTTTGACAATCGAATCCAGAAGGTGCGGGGTTGGACAGACGATTTTATATGCGCCGACTCAGAATCGAGATGCTGTCTACTATGGGATTGCGGAATGACGAGGTAGACATGGGCGACCACCACAGGAAAACCTCCGAATCGCACTATTTCTGCACGTGTGGACCCCATGATTCTCATGAAGTCGCATACAACCCATCTCAACGCTCTTTTCCCTCTTCTTGCGCAGCTCCTCCAACCCTTCAGTGGCCTCCAATCTGTCAATCCGCCTACATTCGCGAGAAAAGTAGCTGACTAGCTAGCTCTAAGCATTGCTAATGGTGACGTAAACTGGGGCCCCCCCAGCACTGGAGCAGGGGCGCTTACAAATGGCGGCGGTGCCTCGCGCTAGCTTACATTGACGGGTTTGGGCTTATGAAGTCAGATGCGTACTCCACTTCCTCATCCTTACTTGGGCGTGAATGTTTGTAAAGGAAACAGCTCAGGACCATGACTGATGAATGTCAAGAGATGCTCTATTTCCGTATTCCGAATTGCCTAGGTGGCCCTGGCCACAATTTCCCTGGCCCATCTATCACACCAGAGGCCTTGTCTCTGTCCGTCTAGACTTCAGTCCCACGCAGTGGCTGGTGTGCCACCAATCGACCAGTGTCAAAATCTTCACAGCGTTCCTCTCTCATGCCATCTTCATCTTAATATACGGAACCTCGACATCCTCACCGTCGACATCCTCCGCCACCATTTCAAAAATGACCTCATTCTGATGAGCCGGAATGGGCTTCTTGGAGACGGTCTCCACCAGCTGGCTAAGCTTCAGGTTCTGGCGATCCTTCAACTTGGCCGGAGGGAAGAAGCTAGCATACAGCAGGCTGACGCCTGAGCTGAGCATGGAGATGGTGAGTCCCTGCTTCTCAAAGTGCTCAAGAAGCTCCTTCAGTGTGATGTCTGCGACTTCGAATCGGTCCCAAATCTTGTCCAACTTGACGACGCCATTTGGACCTTTGAATTCCACTTTGGGGCTGGCAATCGGCTCGCTGAATCCGAAGAACGGCAACGCCAGGTTGATGAAACCGTTCTTGTACTGCTCCAAATCTTGCTTGCCATCGATAATTTTGTACAGCTCCAAAATCACCAGACCCGTGACGAGAGCTGTCGTCGTCGCAATGGCGGGGATGATCTTGCCAGCGATGAACTTAGTCTTGTGGCGGTCAGCCTGCTCAATCTTGTAGTTGGCAGCACGAAGGTTGCTGCAGGCAGTGATGAAGTCGATGTGGTGGTTCGAATCGTCGTCCTTTTCGAAATCCACAGGTTGAAGTTGGAAGCCAGCCAAGTCGTTAGGGGTAGGAAGGCTGGCAATAATCTTCTGCAGCTCATCGTTGTCGTCGAAAGAGCTACCGCCAGCATCGGCATTGGGATCCTGTCAAACATTAGTGTTTCGTACATCAGTCCATGTTGTGGTTGGAAAACTTACAGGGTCATTGTCGTTTGCCTGGATCTTGACACCTTCCGCGGGCGAAAAGTCGGGCACAATCACGTTCTCTAGCTCACGCAAATAAATGTCCTTAGCCGTTCCTGGGGACTTGATGTTGTAGTTGAACGCGTGCAAATTCGCTGCCGCCACGATGAACGCAAAGTGAGTAGAGTTACTGGCGTCAAACTTCAGCGGCTCGGGAGCACGCTTCGGTCCCGACCAGAAGGGGGTACCACTGGAGGTATTGGAGTCCTTGGGAAAGTTGTACAGGAGCTGCTGGATCTTGTTGTTGAACTCCTTCTCGAAGAGAATTCGTGCCCATGCAATGCAGTCCTCGAATGTCCGGGGACGATCGGTGGTCAAGTAGTCGCGGAGGGTCTCCAAAGTCAACTTAGCGCTGCCACCCTGCTTCAGCGTAGCCTCGATGTAGTTTGGCTGCGTTAGGTACAAGTTCACAGTCGAAGGAGACGTGATGAACAGGCTTTCGAACATGTGGTCCTTGGCCCAGGCGATTGTATGCTCAATCTTGTTCGGAAAGCTCTTCACTGTACACATCGGGAACTCCTTCTCGGGTGGATCTTGAGAAGATGAGTAAGACTCGGTCAGATGCGGAAGCACGACCTGTGTGTTGCCCTTGGTTCCAAGGGTACCGCTTTCAAGCAGGGGTTTGCGGAAGAAGACACAACGCCGGTCAACGTACGTTCTCGCCTCCACATTATCCAGAGCATTCGTCACGCCGTCGAGGTCGTTCCAGAACGCCTCATTGAAGGTCTCCTCTGTGTCAGGGCTCACACGATCCTTGAGGCACTCAATGTGGCCGTCGAGGTCAGGGTTCATGGCCTGCACGGCTGCGGCCGCGCAGTCGCTCTTCATCTGACCAACATCCTTTGCACGAAAAAGGAATTGACGGTTGAGGTTGCTCTTCTCAATGGAGTCCATGTCGGTGACGGTAATCTTGCCCTTCGGACCAGTACCCAGACCAATCATGGCCCAGTTCTTGAGCATCTCGCATCCAATGGCACCAGCGCCAACAAGGAACTGCCGCAGGTTGGAGATCTTCTCTTGGTATTCACGGCCAAAGACGACAATCTGACCGTCGTACCTGCTTCCCAAAGGCTTGCAGAGCTCTGGCGTGCGAGGGGTGCTGGCAGGCAGTGATTCGAGCGAATCAAAGTACATCCATTGCTTGATGGGCTGGAACTTGCCTGACACAGCCTTCAGGACTTCCTGTGCGGCAATGCCACCAAAGAAAGCCGCCATGGGGCTGAGATCACCGAGGGCCTGGTAACTTAACTCCTTCAGCAGCTTCTCGTCAAATTCGACTTCCAAACCTTCGGCTTTGGCGAAGGCCTCGGCGGATCGAAGGATCACCGTCGCATCCACGTCATCCAAGGGGTTGGGGAAACGGCCCTGGCTCTCGGCAAAGGCATGAAGGGCTTGGAAACCAAGGTGCAGCTGTTGTGGGCGGTCGAACTTCGCAAAGTCAGAGATAACAAACTCAGGCTCCTTAATCGCGGCGGTGATGTTTCTGAAGTCGACGATCTTGGGCATTTTGACCTGCTGGTACAGGCCTCCACGTTTGTACTGTCCAAGTCCAGAGACATCCCCGATTGAGAACGTGTATGGTCCCTTGACCGTGATTTTGCGAGGTTCGCATCCGTTCAGGCCCTCCATACCCTCCAGTTCGGAAAAGGTGACGTAGTCGCCGTCTTCGAGTCCGTGGCGCGTCTCGTCCAGCGCGGAGACGAGACCTTCTTCATCGATGTCAGCTACAATGCCGCTCAAAGGGCTCTCGCCGGTCTGATCGATGACGGTAAACTTGTCGCCGAAGTCGCAGAAAATGGAACCGAACAGGCCGAAGGTGTCGGCAGCCACGAGGTAGATACCCTTGGAATGGCAGTAGTCACCAATAAGTGTCTGGAGCTTCAGAGGGAGGCTGGTCAGGACGACTACTTGGTACTTGTCGAATTGGGAGAGGTTTTCGCCCAAGCTGCAGAATCAAATGTTAGCTAGTGCTTCCTCTTCGTTTGAGTTTCACGTACTTGGACGATTGGTGCACCTTGACCGGGGTGTATGCGTTCAGCTCGGCGACTCGTGGGGCAGTGACCTCGTCTCGCGGCTTTCCGACATCCTCAGGGCGGAGGAAGAACTGTGAAGACAAATCGGCGAGGGCAACTAGACCGGGGTCGTAGAGGGTAAGGCTCTTGACACCGGCAAGAGCAATGTTCTTGGCGATCTCAACGCCCAGGCCCTTCAGACCGATGATGAGGACATTGGAAGCGCCCATGCGCTTCATGGCCTCGTGGCCAAGAACGTAGAGCTGACGGCTGTAGAGGGACTCATCGATCTCGGTGAGGCCAACAACGGAGTCATCGACTTGCATGCGGGTCACAAGGTCGACCTCTGGGAGCTTCTTGTCCTGTAAACGGCGGCGACATTAGCAAGAGCGACACGACAACTGCCGCAGGCCATCTCGTGTGCAACGAGGACCTGGTGCGGCGCGGCAGAGTTGAACTGTGGGCGACAGCGAGACAGCAGGTCGCGGTTGAGGGGGCAACGTACAGCCATGGTTTTTTTGTGGGATTCAGGTATCTCCCCGTTGGAGAGTTTGCGCTTCCCCAGCTTGACGACGCTCTATCGAGACGTCCTTTGCTATGACGTGGAGGGAGACAGGCGGTGGGACGATCGAGCTAAACCCCACCAAGCAACGAGGTGTGCCGTGCCAAATGTGTGTGTTCGTGGTACCGTATCGTCGAATCGACCGTGGACGATGGTATGTATCGGTGTTTATTTTTCAGAAGTTAACGAGTCTGCGCTGCGTCGAAAGGGAAACGTGCACCAGGCAAACTCGTGTCACGTTGATGTGGAAGTAAGGTTGATGGCAGAGCAGCCTCGGTGCGGTGATGTAAAGATGGTCGTGGAGCGTGGTGGGTGGAGGTGTCAATGAGGGGCAGAGGGTGATTAGTGGACGGCGATTAGTTGTTGTAAGCAGTGGGGTACTGGCCTGGGCTACCTCACGTAAGGCAGGAAGGAAACAGCGAGGAGCCCCACTGGGGTGGTATACAGGCAGGTACCTCATTGCCCACCCATCATCAGTGCATCAGAAGGCTCTGGCGCTCATCAGGTGTATAAAGGCCAGATGGGGCTAAGGTAGCCAATGTCTCACCGTGCGTACCTTCTATAGGTACATATCTGCTACATGGCCATCTCAGAATCTTGCTGACCACGCTAAGGTACACAGAAGCAATGATAGTTGGAGAGGAATCCACCAGAAAGAGTGATCGACCGCTTTCGCACTGTACAGATCCCGTTATGCGTCATAACATATTCCCCGAGAATCTACCGACTTCCATGAACAACAGGAGGAGGACGACATGCTTCATAGAGATGCGACTTGGTGACCTGCAGACCTTGGCAAGGCATCACGCATCGCCGATTCGAATAAGTAACTGTAGAATATGGCAAGAAACTGGGCCATGGCCTCTGAGGATGCTACCAGACTTTGGCTAGATGTGACAACCAAAGGCGGAAAATAAAGCTACTCCCCGACCTCACAACCTACGTTTGCCTGCAAACCCCCAGAGGGTTTATGGACACCGCGGATGAGTACTCATGTGGATGCGTTTCTGGGTGTTAGTAACAAGAAGCCATGGCGTCATGGCATGAACCTGCCGGCGTAGCGCATGTTTTGGCAATCTGAACTCATACAATCCACTAACTTGGCGACAACTTCTATTCCCAGGTTTCGTAACCAACCCGGCTGATCCTGATCATGCCTGCCTGGCACAGCACGTTTCGTCTCGACTTGTTCAGCAAAAAAGCAAAGTCACTGATCCAGAGATACACAGCTCACCCCCGACTCAGCGGCCAGTTTCAACGGTTCTAGTTAGCAATGGACACATGACACGGATAGCGATGGCACTTGATGTGGCGCGAAGCGGTCCGGACAAGCCTTGTACGGCGCGCATGAGATCCAGCAGCCTCGCGCAAACATCGACCGCCAAAGTATCCATCCCCTTGGCGTAGACGGCCGAGGAGCAGTGGTAACTTGGTTGATTGCGAGAGTGAACTGAGTCTAGGAATCTACGATCCGAGGCTGGAAACCCAAGCGACCTTGATGATCATCTTAGTTGTCAACCGCCATTCACCAGTAGCGAACGGCTGGCGGAGCTACACGCTGAGACACGGAGAACCGGCATGACGATATCACCACAGCCCCCCCTCGGCTTGCGACCGCTTGCATAGGGCCTAACAGCCCAGATTTACTGGACCTTCTTCAGCTCGACGTCACTGTGGTGTCATGTTAGTCGAAAACCAGTCAAACGAGACGACAGCGGGGAGGCGGCCTGTGGCTCATGCCTCCGAGATAGCAGGAAGACGGAACGTACAAGATCAAGTCGGCTCTGGGGGGAATGTGGCCAGTGAAGCCGCTAGATTATGGCAGTCAGCATGCGTTTCGCGTGCAGCAGGTACTGACGCCCATTGACTGGTGCCAGAGCTGATTCGGTTGCCGACTATGCACTTACCGCTCGCCGTAGGCATAGTCGCTGGTAATGTCGAGGGTGGCCTTCTCGCCAACCTTCATCGTGGTGACACCTTCATCCCAACCTGGAAGCGTATTGTCAGCAATGTGCCGCGGCTTGTCTTGATATAGCAGTGTCATCTTCGAGAGGACTTGGGCGTCGCGGGGGTCAAGGCGTGCGGTAATCAGTCAAGACGTACCCTTAATGACCTGGCCGACGCCAATGCGAGTGATAAAGTCGCCACGGCCGACGGAGGAATCGAACCTGTAGGTTGGAAAGTCCGGGTTAGCAAGCCATTTGAAGCACTGTGGGTGAGAACAGCTGGAACGACCAACTGCCAGAGTCGAGCGGAGGGAGGAGCGGTGTGGCACGGGATGGAGCAGAGCATACTTCTTGCCCTTGTTGTCGGGCTGGGAGGTGTCCTTGAGGTAGCCAGTGTACTCAATGGTGACGGTCTGGCCGGGCTGGGGGATGGCACCAGTGCCCTCCTGGTGAGTAGTCTTGGTAACGCCCATTTTGCTGATTTTGGGTTGCGCGTGAGTGTGTGTGTGTGTGTGTGTGTGTGTGTGTTAGAGGGGAATGGAGAAAGCGGGAAGAGAAGCAGGAGATGGAGGTGGGAAGAAGAACAGAAAAGAAGCTGAAGCAGCGAAGCTGGGTAGGCAGGCCGTACCTTACCTCAAAGGTCCCAGATGGAAGTGGGGTTATGGAGGGGTAAATTGTAGGTAGTTCCAGGTTGTATGCTGGAGGTCCTACCTCACCTTACCTTACTCTAGATATCTTACCTAAGGTAGGTAGGTAGGGTGGATAGGTAGGTAGGTACCTTAAGGTAAGGCAAGGGAGGCAGCGCCACTGCGCAAGAATGTGCCCGACGGACGGGACTGATGACGAGCTTGGTACACGGGCTGGCCCATCGCTGGGATAATCGGCGGGGAGGTGTTTTGTCACCGCCGACAAGATGCGTTCCCTGTACGTGCTGCTCACCTCGAGCCGAAAAGGGCCGTGATGGGCGATCCCGATGCCGACGAGCCCTCCAGGTGCACTGCTGCGACTTTGCTCGCTCGGGTGCCTCCAACTCTAGGTAGCAGTCCGATGCAGCCCGCTTGTACCCCAAAACGAGGTGCCTTAGGTAAGATAGATGCTGGAACTTACCTACCTGACCTGCCTACCTTACCCGCTATTAGGTAGGTATTGCCAGGTACCCCTCCGTTCCCTAGGTTGCGCTATCCGCAGATCAGGCCGCCGCTTGCCCATGCCTCTAGCCATCGCCGCCGCCAGGCGCCGTCTCCCCCGCTCAGCTCACCGAGCCTTCCTCCTAATCCCATTCCCACCTCACCGTCGTGCCGTATTCGAACACGACGTAAGGCTTACTTACGAGGTACCAACGAGGCATCGCAACTCTGTGCCGAGGCCATCTCGTCGTGGGCGCCGACCTGCCCGGTGTCCTGTCGAGCCAATGAGCAAGACGATGCTCGCCAGCCACCGGCAGCAGCCCTGCCAACAAAAAAAAATGTGATGGAAAATCCCCGTCAAACCCATACGCAGAGAGGATGTGACACATGATGTGACTGCTCGGAATCCCGTCTGCATATGCATTCACGGCACAGGCAATACCGTTCTGGTCATGCTTGCGATTGCCCCGCGCCCAAACCTCGTCGATCCGAGTTAACTGTGCCTTGAGAAGAGTATATCGCATCCCGTCTGGCCCCTGGACAAGGTCCATTCTCTCAAGCCGCCCTGCGGGATCTGGCAGCTATGAGAAAGCCAGCCTCTCACCGCAGCAGCGGCCCCGGTAGTTTGCCTCGGGCAAGCGAAATCTCGCCAATGAGGGTATTCCAATGTCGTGCCATGGGCCCGAAGTGCAGGACGCGGCCGCTGCGGTCTTGACCGGGTTTAGTTCTTCACTCTTCCAAATACTGCCTCGATCTGCGCAACGCCTGCTCTTTTGCCGCATCATACCGGCCATGACAATGGAAATCGGCGGGGCCGCAGACAGCCTTGGCTCTGAGAGAGATTCGAGTAAGCAGAGGGACTCGGCCAGACGTCAACAAGTCCCGCCCTCTGCCTGCTCCCGCGTCCGAGTCCGTTATGCCAGGCAACTTGGTGACCACATCTCGTTTTGGCCGGCTGGAAGACGCAGTGATCAGGGCGCTCTTCGTGACAGAAAACCAAGTCGATTTCAGCCAACAGCGAGCCGCAAGCATTTGCGACTTGGATCCATCATCCAGTACACCCCGCGGCAGGGGCCCTTCTGAACACGCAACCCCTCCGACGCATGCCGCGAGATGTCAGGCAGTGCCGTCCAACAAGCACCGGGGCCGGAGACACGACCCCGCGCCGGTACGGACTGAGCCTCATACCACCGATCGGATGGCAGTCGATTGACCAGGCTCTGAGAACTAGCTCTCACCTGCTTGCAACTCGCCGCGCCGTCCGGTCAGATGAGAGACACGCCAATTCTTCAACGGGCCCGTGATTTCCGATGTCCAGGGACAAGTCCCAGTGCGCCTTGCTGCGAAACGGCTTTGCAGCTTTACCTATCCACAGAGCGTTGCCGCACAATGGTCCTGGCACGGATTGTGCACGATGTAAACTCAGGATTCAATTAGCCTGTGGAATGGGCGCGGGCTGCTGCCGAGCATCGAGCAAAGATTCGGAGAAGAAATTACTCGTCGCAGAGTGAACTGGATGAAGTCGCACCCAGACGAGGGGGTGAACACATGACAAGTTGTACGAGCGAGCACGAGAGGTAACATTCCGACGACGTCCCTCTGTGTGTTGCTGAAATGCAAGGGCAGAATCTCGCTCGGTCGTTGCGGACCATAGGGGCGACTTGGTTGGTGAGGTGACCGGGGAAATATACCAGCAGTGAGTTGCTGCTTTGATATCTCGGGCCAACTGGGCGCGTGCGAGACCCAGACGAGACGAAGCGCCCTCTGGCTTGTCGACAGGCTTTCGGACTCCGGTCACTGGTTGAATTCCAGCATCTGGGTCTAAAGCTCGCGCTCCTCGTTTGTCATTCGCTTCGTACCTCGGAGAAAGATGCTGCCAGGCACGTTGAGGATCACAATATGAGGAATATAGCGTAAGTGCTTTGCTTGGAACGGAGGACGTTTGTCGCTAATGTGATGCGACAGGCAGGGAACACAACGATCGGCAGGTAAACAACCGCTCATGACTTTCAAAGGGGGTAGAATGAGTGATTGACAAGCAGTCCCCGGCACAGCTTGAAACGTCCTGCAGAAATGCTCAGATGGGTCCGAAGTCAGACTTCAGCTGTCATCTCGCCCATTCATCCAATGCATCCGAATAATGTTTCAGGGTTTCAGGACGTAGTCCACATTCTCAGGTGCGGCGAAACGCCCAGAGGCTCGCCGCATCGAACGGGTTTGCTCAGCGATGTGAGAGAGGCGCATCGCATGGGCATTGACGCACTAAGGCAAGGAGGAGGTGAAAATAAACCCGTCTCGAAGCAAGACAGAGCACTATGACAGGGAGGAAGGCGGTGGGATGGGATGAGACGCTGGTGATGAACAGATCCGATCCAGTGCGACTAATGACCCGGCGCATTTCAATGACGGCGCCAGATATTGAAATTCGTCACTCGAAGGCGCGAAGCTTTAGAGGCAACACATCCGTTCGCATGAAAAATACGTATCCTTTGGCTACCTTTGCGTGCAGCCACGCCCGCACCGTACCTCGAACTATTTTCTCGCCTCAGCGACGGCGCACATCTTGGCACGATTCTGGCTCGAGCCAGGAGCGTTGCTAGTCATGGTGGCACGCGCAAAGCCATGGCCCAAAGCCACTGTACGGTGACACAATCCCTCTTGTCTGGTCTGGGACATTGCCGACCAGAGAGCTCGGGGCCGGACCGGCAACGGTCGGGCTACCGGCACCAAAGCAACAGTTGATCTGGTGGTAGAACGAAGGCCTACACCGAGACAACCATTGGGTTCCGCGGCGGTCTCCTTTGCCGGGATGAGACAGGAGATGACAGTCTGACTCTAGCACGTTGATGACACGGCCGGTTCGAGGTTGAGGATGTGACACGACACAAGGCGAGACGGGCCGGACGGCAAGGCGCGGACAGGCGAGGGAGGAATGATGATGGAAGTAGGTGCGACGGGATGAAGAGGCGCGGGAGGGACATCTCTGCCCACTTGCCTGCACAGCCTTGATATGTCGTGTTCTGGGCTTCTGTTCCACGGTCCCGCATTCCCTCCTCTCGGGGCTCGACTCCCGGGTCCTAGAGCGCAGACCGAACTGGGACCTTGAACACTGTCCTGGATCTGTGACGACACGGGGGGCGAGGGAATACGAGGACTCGTCCTGAACCAGTCTTGGGCCGTTGCTTCCAAGGCATGTTTGACTCGAGTTCCACAGACTCACGATAGGATTTGTGCGGTATCACGGTGGTTCAACAAAAGCCTTGTCTCAACCACGAACCCTCTCATACCCAAGGGGAAGGTCCTTACGCAAGGTTGGAGCGATCACCAGCCGCAAAAGGACACGGAGAGGTGCACTGGGAGGAACAGACGTTCTCGAACTGCCACGCCCAACGCCGGCCTAGGTGCCATGTCTACCTGTGGCTCTGTGTGTGTTGGACTCAATCTACAGCAGAGAGAGAGGCGTGCGTGTGACCGCGTGTCCCCAGCCAGTGTGGTTTTGGGGAATAGCCACAGGTTCACAGGCTCCGTAGAGGATGATCGAAGTGCCAGACGGTTTTTGTCCTTTTTTTTTTTTTTTCCCCTGTTCCCCAAGTCTTTTGGGGGTGTCCACGTGGGGAAGACGCGTAACAGGTCGTGGACGCAGGGTCACCCCTCGGCCGCTGATCGGGACGGGCGAGAACAGCCTCTAGATCCTAGAAGGTCGGCGAACTTCCCAAGTCCCAAGAGAGTCCATGTCCAAGCCGGGCCCCGGTTCACTGGCGGATCGGCGACAAACACCCCACTCGTGGAGTTGCAGAGAAATTGTCAACGACCAGCTTGCCGGCGTCGGAAAACGAACACAGGTCATCACTGGCCGGCCCTGCGCCTCGTCCTACGTAACTGGGGGCGGAGAGAGGCTGAGTGGGAGACAGGCAGGCTTTTGTGTCTTGTGCCGTGTGCACACAGTCGCCTCGAGCGAGTCCTGACGGCTCCTATGAAACCCAGGCCGGATGGGTATCGTTGTTTTGCCAGCAGGAAACCTCGACTGTTTACCTGTGCTGGTCCAGGACTCCAGCGCCGATGTGATTAAAGGCTCAAGCCCACGGTTCATCGATGGCACATTCGAGACAAGCTAGGGAGAGCGGCGTCGGCTCCCATTCGGTGCCATCCACAATGTCGCATGGGGAAGGCAGGCGATGGGCAGGGATTTGGGCGACGGGTCACGGGAGAGGGACGAGACGGGACCAATTTGCTGTCAGCGGCAGCCCTGTTGACTGTTCAGCAACGGTACCAGCGCCTCCGGGCAACAGTCTCCCTGCTGAGTCGCGTAGACGGGCTGTACTATGTATCCGCACTCCAAGGCTCGCAGCTCCGTCAGCCCAATCCCCCTTGTGGCCCGATCGAGAGGGCCAACCGCTCCGCTCGTTGGATCAAGGATCGAGTGTCCGTTCCATACTGCGCGCTGTGCACCGAGCCGTACACACAGGCGCGCGCCGCCGAGACGCCACCAAGCTGTTGAGAGCTGATCAGCCGTTGGCCGCCGGCGTGTTGGTGGTGGATACAACATGGGTGGAAGGTAACTGACCATACACTACGGTATACCTACCTACTGCACCGGTGCATTATTGACTGCAGGCGGACGGCGGCCTGAGCACATCAATTCCCGAAGACAGCAGGGAGCCGATCTGTGATGCTCATAAACATCAATTTAGCATAGACATCCTGGGCTATCCGGCTGCAACACCGGCAGGCAATCTGTAGATGATGATGGTTGACAGACTGACCTTCGAGAGGTGTCGGCGTGCCGCGGTGCGGTGGCATGCCAACTGTCATGAAAGCGGATCACCAGTCAGCCTGCGGCGGACCACGTTGCGCGATTTCCATCACGGCGAAGGCAGATTGCCTCCGATTATCATTTCGCCTGGGTTGGGATGCTGCGGCCTGCCAGGCTTCGAGTGCATCGCCCATGCGGTCCGCCATGCTAGCGTGGGTAGCGATCAACGGGACACCACGTTCTAGGCTGGCCTGCTCGTCCGCCCGTCCCACATCTCAGGGCAGACGTTTGCGCAAGAGCAGAGATGCTTCCCTACCTCACCACTGCTCACCCACCTGTCGGGCAGGTACCTGGGTACCCCCCTTGTGGAGGACAGAGAGCATCTGCAGGGGCTTACTGGCGCAAAATTGCCCGTAGCGTTGCCTCCAGGAGTCTTGGCCAATGGAAAGACCTCGCTTGTGAGGCACCCTGTCGGAACCCACTTTTCGCTCGACCCTGGAAGGAGCAACTAGCCCCGGCAGAGGAACAGGCAGGCCGGACTGACCTGACCGACCTCCTCCCCCTCTCCAACTCCACCTCACAGGCTCACATCATATTAACCACCCTCCCTTACAGAATGTATCTTTTTGCCGACTCTCGATGCGCCTCTGGCGCCAAGATCCTCCACCCTGCCCGTGGTCCAGAAAAGCAATCCAACGCCTCTGGAGGCATGTCACTGGCAGATGAACGCTGCGAAAGCCGCTTGACAAGACCGTTTCTTGCTCCCGCCGTCCTCCAAGGCGCTCCCGCTCTGCTGCGTTGGCTGAGGCCCGGGTCCCAAAAAATCCTATCGCATTGGCCTGCTTGCAGTCGTGCCAGTGGTTCGGTTGTGATGGCGGTCCGGCGTCAAGGCGTCAAGGTCGGCCCTAGCTGGTGACCTGAACGGTCGACCACGACCAGAACAGCAATGTCATTTCCTGTTTTCCCACCTGGTCCACCGCAAAATGTCGGCAGTGAAGGGAAGGGGACCAGGGCCAACAACGACCCTAGAAGCCCCCAACAGGCCAAAAGCCTGCCGTCGGCCGTCACCTCGTCGTCAGTAGTGCCTTCCGGTGGGAGTCGGAGCCTCTGGCTGTCGTGACTGTCAGTGCTGCTGCTTGTTCCGGTCCTGACTCTGTAGGGTAGGTAAAATAAAGGCTTGCTGGAGCGTCGGCTGCCTTTTTGGAACAACATACACGACGCAGGGACCAGGCAATCCAATCTCATTCGCGGTGGCTGATGCCCTCCCAACAACGACACCTGAATACCTACACTGTGACTGTGCATGTTTCTGTGCCTGTGCCTGTGCTCTGTGCCTGTGCCTGTGCTGCTGCCGTGTACAGCACATTCTTCAGTGAGTCGAGGTTATTTTGTGCGATTAGACTCTCAGATGAATCGCATTGGACGGCTGGCCGAGTCAACACTCGCCGTGCCGTCGTCTCGTCTCAACCGACCGCCGTCCGCCGCAAGCTTGGCCGACGCAATGATCCAGGCTGCCGACCTTGGGTAATAATGTTGGTCAATAGCCAGCTGCGAGGGGGTTAGCCTGTGGGCGAATCAATAAGTAAGTCGCTGGCAACAGTGCAAGACCACGACACAGGCAAGCCACGATGGCACACGAGCCGCTGTTCCGCCCGTATCTGCTGGCTTCGAACACCGCAAGGCGCGGTGTATACGAGGCCCACGGCTCCCGCCCGCGCGTGCGTATGCCCGCGACGAGCCGTGGTGGTCGGCCAAGATGCCGCGTAGTGTATTGTTAGTGCATACATACGCCGTAGGTAGTCAGGCTCACCAGACAGTTGTTGTCGTTGCCGAGCCCCCACTTGCGCAATCGTCGGCCACCGTTGCTGACGGGAGGCATAACTCGTGCCGGTTCAGGCTAGCTGGCTCAAGTCCAGTAGGTTCAACGGCATATTTCAGGTCGTCCGCGTGTGCAAAATGGCCTATCCGCTCCGCCAACTCGGCCTTGGCTCACCTGCAGGCCTTGTGCTCGCAGCTCGCAGCTCGAGTTACTGGGGAAGGGGCCCTGGGGGCGCACTGCACAGCATAAAAAAGGAGAAGAAAAAAGAATAACGGGGGGGGGGGGGGGAAAGGGGGGGGTGCGTGTGGTGGGTGTGTGCAGCCGCTGGTGCAGGTGGACGAACAAGACTGAGGTGGACTTGGACCAGGGTGGGGGAAAGGGAACTGGGACGAGGAACACCACCAAGAAGAAAAAAAAATAATGGCCAAAATAATCATTGGGTGGCTGTCACCCCCCCTGCACGCCCGCTATTTCGTGCCTGGACCTGCCAATTACTCCAGCCTAGCAGCACCCGGCTCTTCTGCCATTCCAACTCCCTCCCATCCCATCGCATCCCAGCCCATCCCATCTTATTCCCTCTCCCCCCTCCCACTCCCTCCTCGCTTCTGCCACCCCCATCCCCGTTCCCTCCCCCCCCGTCTGCCCGTCCCCCCGTCTTGTCGCTCGTCCCTTGTCGTGTGTTTCCATCAATCAATCAATCTCCCATCCTTCTGCTGCCTCGCCCATCCACATTCTTTCCTGTCCCCTTCCATTCCTTTACCACCCTCGCTTTTTCCCTTCCGTTCCCTTTTTACCCTTCCGCTCGCTCTCCTCTCCTACCGCCCCCACCTCACCCGACCTCGTCCTCGACCCGTCGACTTCGACCTCCTCTCGCCTCCGTCAAGCATCCTCCGGGCGACGTCGACTCTTCGATTCTCTACCTGCTGCTCCCAAAGTCGAGCCGGATCCCCTCACGCGCCCCCCTATGCGCCTCTGACGGACTTGGCGACCCCCGAAGGTCTTGTGGACGACTGCCAATCTCCTCATGAATTCGCCATCGGGAACTGCTATAATCTTTCCCATCGTGACAGACCACTAGGCCACGTCCATTCGCACCATCCGACGATTTGTCGTCGAGTCGCTCATTTTTACACCAAAAACCCAATCTAGACTTACACTCATTGACAATCTTTGTCAAGTACATTCGTTCAGAAACCCCCTGACAAGTGAGTAGCCGCGCCTCGAGCTGCTCGCTCCGCCGCCCGACGCCTGGCTGACCCTCCTTGGAGACGCTATTAAATAATACCAAGACTGGTATATCACGATCGCTACAAGAAAACCAATTGATTATACGATAATCGGGAATCCTCTTGAAAAGGAAAAAAAAAAATGCACGCCAAATCCGCTCTGCTGGCCGCTGCTTTGGGCCTGGCCTCGATGGTCTGCGCCGACCAAGACAAGCCCAAGATCTACTTTCCCCGTCATGTCAAGCGACAGTTCACGAATTCGACGATTACGAGGCAGGAGACGTTCCCGGCACCCGAGAGCACACCTTTTGACTCGACATCATCGAGTTCCTTCAGCTCGTCCTTCGGAGACTTTCTGACCAGCTTGACCGACACCCTCAACCAAAACCCGTCTGCGAGCCCTTCCTCAACCGTCCCTACTTTGACCGTCCCGCCGACCAGCGAATCGCCCGAGCCAACATCAACCATCGCTTCAACTCAAGTTGTCGAATCAGGAGCCTCTGATTCAACCGTATCTCTGTCGACCGCGACTCTGGGCGATGGTAGGGTGACCACCATCGTCATTTCAAGCACCATTATTTTCGACCCCACTGAGACGACGGAGACGACGACGAACGGTTCTGGTTCCACGGCGGGCTTACCCCCCATCATCGTTCAGCCCACGAGCAACGAATCGACCGCCCCCACGTCCAGCGATGCGCCATCGGCCTCCGCATCGCCGTCAACGTCGGAGCAGGCCACACCCACGACACCCGCGGCTTCCAGTCCTGTTATTCAGTCCACTAGAGCTGCCCAATCCAGCGCCTCGGTGCCCACGTCGTCGCCTGCCAGCTCCGCTGTCGAATCAACGTCCACACCCGAACCCAGCTCGGCTCAATCGTCCGATGCGGCCCGCCTGTCCAGCACCCCCGAGTCTAGCACTGATGTCATCTCAACACCGGAGGCTGTTCCCACCTCGGTCGCGCCCGTTAGCTCAGAGGTGGCCAGTTCCAGCACCCAGCCTGCTCTCACTAGCTCATCTCCTACCTCGGAGGTCGTCAACTCTAGCACCCAGGCCTTGACGACCAGCGCGGCTGCATCTATCTCTGAGAGTGCATCTAGCTCGGCTCCGGAGCCGACCACATCTGTGTCTTCGTCTGGCATCCTGCTTGCTCCCACCGGTGTCGTGACCCCGACATCAAGCGCGTCTTCGAGCACAGAATCGAAGACATCTGCTAGCGAGCCTGAGCGCAGTGCAACTCCTGACCAGCAGATCTCGACCAGCGGTGCTGCCCAAAGCGTTGTCCCTACCGTCAATGTCACTGAGCCGGCAGTCTCGACCTCTGATAGATCTATTGCTCTACCCAGCGAGACAACGACGTCGGTTGTTTCGCAGTCACCGTCTTCCACATCTGAGAATGCCTCCACTGACGCCACGACCTCCGCCCCTCTGCAGTCGACCTCTGTCGCGGCCTCCCAGACTAGTCAGGAGACCAAGCCCACGAATCTGCTCGAGCCCATTGTTTCCTTCATTTCCAGCGACGTCGCCATCCCCACCAATATTACTGACCCGATCGCCAACGCTACTTCCGTCGAAACTTCCGTCGCAACTTCCGTCGCCTCTTCGTCCGATGTCCCTATCCCGACGCCCACAGCCTTGCCGTCCCCGACTGACCCTACTACCATGGCGACGCCTCTCCTTCCGACTGAGCCTCTGGTAAATATCACCTCGGCGATCGAGATTTCGACTGAGCCTACCACGTCGCCGGCTCCCAGCGAACCTGTAGTCAACATTACGTCCTCGACAGAGCTTTCGATATCTGCTCCTACCTCTGTCCTTCCCACCACCGCACTTCCTACCACGGACAGTGTTGTCAACTCGACCGCTACGGACCTTCCCGTGGAGCAGACCACTACCAGCAAGCCCGCGACCCTGACTGGCAGTAGTGTTTCTGTTCCCTCGACGACCGCGAGTGGATCCATCGAACCAATCCCCGCAAACTCTACTGCGACCGAGCCTCCTGTGACTGCCACCAGCAGCCTCCCAACGTTGAGTGATCTTCCCACTTCTGTCTCAACCATCAGCAATTCGACTGAGCCCGAGACCACGGCTTCGGTTCCGACTGCCACGCCCTCAGTCTCCTCGACTTCGATTGCCAATGAGACGGCCCCCGTCACAGAGACTTCTCCGGCGGTCTCGTTGTCCACTCCCACAGAGCTGCCTGTGGCAACTTCGACTGTTGTCCCGGTCAACACGACGGCAATTCCCAGCGAAAGCCCAGTTCAGACGACGCCCACGATTTCCATCCCGCCGGCCACGACCACTCCCGCCATTACCAGCATCCCGGCCACTGCCACCATCACCGACTCTCAGTCGTGGCTTCCCACCACCATCATTGTGGAGCAGTCTACTTCGCTTAGTACGCCCACGGAAGCACTGGCACCCACGACAACTGTTCCTTTGCCCTCTGATCTTCCCAAGGTCATTAGCCCTCCGGATCCGAACGTTGTTAAGCCCAAGGGCTCCATGCTCTTGCAGATCGGTTTCCTGCATGGCGAGAACTACTGGCATGTCAGCAAGAACCCCAATGCTGCCGCCCAGATCTTCACCTGCCTTCCCAAGGCCCTGGCCGACGCGGCTGGCCTGGACATCAGCCAAATCCAGATGACCAAGCTGGTGCCGTACGACACGTCCCAAACTCTCGGCTACATCACCACTCTCGCCAGATTTTACTATCCGGAAAGCATGGTTGACACGCTGCGCATGGATATCAAGATTCCGAACTCGGCTATCTACAACAACCCGGATCAGCTCGTTTTCAACCTCACGCAGAACATCAACCCAGCTATTGAGATCATTCCGGGCATGGAGGATGACCCGAACTCCACCGGTGAGGATGGATCGTCTTCGACCGATCCTGCCAACAACAACGACCCCTTCAACAATGACAGCAACGAGCAGACCCCAATACAGAAGGGTACCGCTGCTGCCATTGGAATTGGTGCCGTTGGTGTTGCGGCCGCGTATGGTGCTGCCATGTTCATCATCGCCCGCCGCTATAAGCAGAAGAAGCAGGCACACCGTCGCGCGAGCTCTCTCACCTCATCCGAGATGCGCTACACCGCTTCGGGCAGCCCTCCAATGATGGGCGGTGCGTTGATGAGTCGCGATTTCTCCAATTACGGCGGAGTTGCGGGCGGTCGAGACAGCCATGGCAGTGGCCGGACGAACCGCAGCGGCATGGGCAATTCGGCGAGGACTGCGTACATCTCGGCTCCCGTCGCTGCCGAGAACTCGCTGGGTTGGAACTGATTCACGACCTAGACGCCATTTTCCATATCTGTCACCAATTTACGCTTCGATACCCTTCGGGAGGATCCTGTTTGAATGATGCTTGGCGAATGCCCGGTATCGCACCGACGGCATTTAGAGAGGGCATATTCGGTATATATGTCTTGGCCATGAGCTATCTGCTCAAAAGATTTCTTTCCTTCTTTGCTTTCTGTCTGGCATTACGTTATCTTCTGCTCGTGAGCTCACGGGACTTGATGGTTGTCGCCCATGCCTCAACCGTATTACCATATCCTCGACGCCGTTGTGGACAGGCTGCCTCCTCTGCCCCCCATCTCTTGCCCGGGAAGTCAAATTCTCGGTCGTCGAACCTTTTTTTTCTTATTTTTTTAATATCTTGTATCTGTCTTGAGGATCCATACATGGGGCGAAAAGCGGGATGGGAGTGAAACCGGAGCCAAGTGTACGTGTGGCAATGAGAAAGGAGTTGGAATATGGCTGAAAACTGCGATGCCCTGGGGGAAAGGGGGCCAGGCTGGGTTCCCTTGTACATTTTGCAGATGGAGAGGCGTTGACAACACTGCGCTTCGAGCTCGTAGCTCGACCTTGGTCCTGGTTTCCCCCGCTTATCAAGATGAGATGTGCCTATGTCCCGGGCTATGTCGGACAAGGGGTCGCGTCACGCTTGTATTGTCGCAGACTCGGCGAAATACCTGCGCATAGACTAAGAGCCAAAGAAGAAGAAAAAAACAATATCAAAAATCACTGCGCCCGAAGGTCCAGCGTTGTAATGTGTGCCGACCTGCGCAGGCTGTAAACAGATACCTAGTCATCAGTTTGGTTAACGTATATATATTTATAAGTACATCCGTTTACAGCAAACTTCAAATCCCTACATCTCTGACTTGAACGCAGTCAAAAAAGGCTTTGATGGGGACGCAGTGATTCCATTCGGTGTTGTTGAAGCGAGGTATTACCTTATGCGGTCCAAACACGCGATATGCAAAGATGCGAGGATCTCACGGCATCTGAGTCATTTCAGGCAGGCAGGCAGGCAGCCTCTTGCGCACGCAAGGAAACTACCCTTCGTCTTTCCCAAGTCCCCGAAGGTAGCCGGCATCTTCCGATCAGCAATGACAGGCGTCCGCCATTTCACCTCGCAAGTTTCAAAGCAACAGAACATTACCATGGACGGTGAGGCCAGAAGCGTCTCGGGCAAGGCAGACAAGACGAGCATCACGAGTGGGCAGGAAGAGGGGGGGAAGGGAAAGTACAAGTTCTCGGAGCCTGTGTCGGCGTCGTGGGACGAGGCGCACGTCATCCCCGCCGACAGTTGGGAGCGCATGAAGATGGGCGTGCAACCGCAGCAGATGGAAGACCGCTGGACCATCGCTCACGTGGTGGAGGAAAACGGGGAGGGCATCATCTTCGCGCGGAGCTGGACGGGTTATCCGATCGCAAAGATGGCCGTCGTCCCTGCGCCCAACGATGGCAGCGCCCGTAGGATTGTCAAGATTACGTGGGAGGGGGATGAAGAGAGGTGGCGGAGCGACGATGGAGAGACGGCGGCCAAGAGGCTGGTTGCTCGTTTCTCGAGGGGCGCGTTCCAGGTGGATTTGGTGGACGGGGAGATTCCCGATTACTGAGTTTCACCCGAATCACCTGTGCGTGTTTGCCTTGCTTTCCCCCCTTTTTCTCCGGCATCTTGCGGTCGCATCGGACGAACATAAGATGTCTCGTCTACATGGGATTGCGACTCTGTGGGAAAATGCGTGGCAACGGCGTGGGGGTTTACTCGCATCATTCACACCTTTCGTTCCCTCGTTACATCGAAAAGCATGGAATTTCAACGAGGAATCCGGGGGGGGGGGGGGGGGGGGCCGCGATATAGTATTAATTAATTCAAATTAACCGACTTGGGGCCCAATTGAGCACCCCACACAAGATGCCGGCCG
>JAOWMA010000229.1:37081-83239 GCA_025962755.1 Colletotrichum tropicicola
GTAAAAGGCGGCGTTTCCCCTGGCCCCCCCACCCCCCCCCCCCCCCTTTTTCCTTTTTTTTTTTTTTTTGCCCCCCCCCCCCCCCCCCCCCCTTGTCCATTAGGTATTCTTCTTCTTTTCCCCTTCCCGACTCCGATTCCGATTTCGATTTGATCCGCCCCGCCGTAGTCTCTGCTAAGCTCCAAGTACCTTTTGCTTAGCCCGCCTTATCTAAACTAAATGGAACCCCGCCTCAATTCAACTCGGAATGATCACCATGTAACCGCCTCATCTAGGTACGTACAGGGAGAGTCCTTCCACGCTGCGCCGTGCGTCCTTGAGTGTTGTTGGTCGTAGTCTCACACGCATGACATGAGCCCGTCGGGAATCAGAACAAGCAGCTGGAACAAGGCATCAGTCCTATTCAACAACGCAAAGTAAAAATACAAGATCAACCTCCGAGAGAGGAGGAAATAGACACACAAAAAAAAAAGGGCAAGGGAGAGAAAACGGACAGAGCGTGCGTGGGAGGTCCAAGTGCCACTCGCCCGCCTCCAGGATTAATGGCAAGCAACCATCTCCAAGCAGAAGAAGCAAGCAAGCAAGCAAGCAAGCAAGCTTCATCCTCATTCCTCAGCACCTCCCCTCCCCATTCTTCAGCGGTTGCCCCCCGACCACAGGCGAGCACCCAGCGCGGAGGGTCATAAAACCCACAGCTGCACGGGTCTCCGGACAGGCATCGCCGGTCTTGGCAGGGGACCAGGCCCGATCGAACGTGGACACTTCATCGAGGCGGATGGACAGACAGGGCTGTCTGCGTTTGCGAGGGCGTCGCGACAGTAAGGAATGCGGCGTACAGGCGGCTGTTCAAGGCATTTGCAGGTGTGTGTGCGTGCGCCCATGTGTGTGCGCCCATGTGTGTGGTGGGTGCATCCCACCTCGTTGCTGCGAGATGCGGCGTCGCATACAAGAGTTACAAGAGTGCAACCAGCAGTATCCTGAGATCTGAGATGGCCGTCAATGCGAACAACAGGCCAGGAACGGCACCACGTCACGAGGGGTTGCGAGTCAACGCCAGCCGCCTCCGCCTCCGCCTCGTCCCCATCGTCCTCCCTTGTCTTCCTGCCTGAGGAGGCTGCTCTTCCACGCCTGTGCCTGCACACTACAAATCAGCCCCCTCGGACCCGAGTCCGCGAGCCTCGACATCGTCAGCTGCCGACTGACTGACTACTACCTTGTCTTGCGTACTCACGACACGCCATTTACCTTCCCCTCCCCCCACCCCCCTCCTCCTTCTCTCTCGGCCAACGGCAGCATTGAGATTGCCCATCTCAGGCCCTGGGCAACACAAAGCGTATCCGCATGGGAAAGTCGAGAACGTGCCCAACACGCGCTACCCTCCATCATGGCAATCCACATGCTCCTCTGTTGGCCCACGACTTCGGACGACATCGCACATGGGACTCGACGCCGCCCGCCTGCCGCGCCGCACAGAAGGGAACCGACCGAGGCAAAGAGTTCACATGAGAAACGGCACCTGCTGCGAACGAGAGGCAGGACGACCGCAAAATAAACCTTGTTACGACGCTCCTAAACCATGTGCGCGGTGGTGCGTCCTCTGTATTTCTCCGGGAGGTAACAGAGAAGGGGCGGGCAAAACCCTATATCCATGGCCGCCTGAGGATATCACCCGCTTAATATTACAAGCATTACCCCACGAAACAGCAAACAGCTTCTTAAATGTGCGACATCAACAAAACGGGGAGAACGGTCCGTCGTCGGTCGTACTGTTTGTCCTGTGTCCAGCGTCCTGCTTTTGGTCGTTAGTACCTGTGTTGGTTGATCATCTGTCGCAAAGCCCATGCATGCCTAAGCCCGAACGCCGTCGCCCTCGGGTGCTCCAGGGTGAACGTGGTTTCGCCATTCAAACACCCGGTTCATGCCGCGCCCCGGCCCCGTGAGTCCGGCCAGAGAAGACGACTTGGGTTCCGCGTACAGACGCCGCCGGCTGCGGGGAGCATGCACCGCCGCTTCCTTCTCGTAATCGTGAACCGTCCGTCCGGGAACTACTCGCTCCAGTGGCCGCGTTGCTCTGGAGGTGTTGTACAGTTCTTCCTCCATCGTATGTCGTCGCAGCATTGGGATCGGCGGCGGGTGGCCCATTCCCATGGGCGCCGTCATAGGAGGGGGAGGTCCCATAGGAGGAGCTGCGTGCGAAGACGGCGCCGCCATCATGCCCGTCCGGGGACCGCCCGGGCTCGAACGAAACTCCGAAAATCGATCAGCAAGGCGCTGTCCCATCGTGTCTGGAGGGAGGCCCCTCGCCCGGTTGATCCCCGACATGTAGTCCGTCGGCGCGGGTCGCTCGAATGCGGCCGGTGGCGTTGGCGCTGGTGGCACGGGCGGCCCGGACACGAATACGTCTTCTTCTCTGCGGTACTCATCGTTCACGAAAGCCCCGGTCATGTTCTCGATTCCGGCAACACCTTCGTATCCTCTGTCGTAAAAGTGATCTTCGTAGCTCGACAACCTTCGTGTGAGATCCTCCTCACGCTTCTCTTGGAATCTCCGGACGAGTCTGTCATCGTAATCTTGCGACCTAGATCGAGAAGGCGGACCAGACCCAACTGTCGGACGCATACTCCGCGAAGTCGTAGCCAGGTCCAATCTGTCCAGCCGCTGGACGGCAACCGGAACCTGAACGTCGTGAAGCTGGTCCGCAGCCGCCGTCTCGTAATTGAACCACGGGCACTCGCAGTTCTTCCACTTGACGCCACAAATCATACAAAATTGCGCCCCGCAGCGACTACCATCGATCAGTAACTCGGAGCTGTCGCAATGGGACAGGTCAGTCTTACCATGTCATGTGGTTGCAGCCCTCCTCCAGCTCAACCACGTGGTTGCATTTGTAGCACCGCTGCCACCCGGCTTCTTTGGCCTGCTCCAGAAACCTGGTGGTGTCTTCATCGTCAGGGCATTCCTTTGACGAGTGCCACCTGCCTTTGCAAGCGCAGCACACTTCAGTCTTACATCGACTGCACTTTCCGCACTTTCGGCCTCCTCTGCGGTAAATGTCTGCCGGCCGAATCCACTCGTCGCATCGTCTCGAAGGGCAGTAGATTCGGTTGCGTGTCGAGAATTCATAATACTTTCTGTTCCATTTCATCTTGAAATCCCCGGACAACAAGCGCTCGACATGTTTCAAAGGAATGAGATCCGAAGAGCAACACTTGGGCGGCATGGACTGAGGGTCGCTGACGGAGAGTTTGAACCGCCCTTTCAGGCACGAATCACACCAGTAGTGTCGACATTTGAGCCTCGCAACTTGGGTAGAGCGAAACTCGTCCATGCATGCAACACAATTGACTCTTGGGCGGTAGCGTTAGTACAAATTTGGGCTGATCAGCGGCGTTTTGAAAGGCGGCTTACAGCTTTACAGGTTTCTCGGGCGAGTGAGAGCGGGCGCTCCTGGGAAGCAACTGGCCCAGAAAACTAGAAGGGCGCTTCATTGATGAGGCCGTGCTGTGCGACGTGACATGTGATGCTCCTGAAGCAGTATTCGAGCGACGGAGCGACCGGGAGTCTGCCGCGTACACGACCTCTGTCGGGTGTCTCCTGGCTTGCCTAACCCGGACAAGGTCAGATTCACCCCGGGCAGGGAGCGCTCCATACGCCAACCTGTTGGAGGGGGAAGGCTTTGAGACAATCTCGTACGTCTTTGGGGACGGACGATGATGACTCGACCTCCTGAGGGGGCTGTGGGAGCGCTGCCTCGAGTAGTGCCTCTCAGATGCCGAACGGGACAGCCGAGAGCGATGTCGCGGGGGAGATGTGCTGCGTTCGTGGAGAGACGGTCGGCGCGTAGGCTCGGTTGAGTCGTCGTCCTCCTCCACATATACGACCTCCCTTATTTTCCGGCGGCGCTTGGGCTTCTTCTCTTCCACCGGGCGGTGCCGCTGCTCGTCCACAGCGGAACGGCGCGCGGGCTTCTCATAACGGTCCTTCTCACGTCGAGGCCTGTCACGTCGCCTGTGTCGCTTCTCTTCCTGCGTAGATACACTTATTGCTGACTCCTCATCTGTTTCTGTCTCGGTGCGGGAGCGTGAGGAGGCCGACGGCCTCCGAGACTCATAGGGGCGACGGGATGGCCTCGAGTGATGTGCTGCCCTCGGGCTTCTACCACGCACTGGACTCCTTCTCCGGTCGGTCAGGGGCTCGGGCAGCTCCTCCTCGGGGTAAGAAGTGTAGTCGTCGAACTCTGGCACCGGATACCTCCCCCTCCTATAGCTGAAGGCGGTTGTAGCTGGGGTTTTGGGCATGCCGGGCATCGTGTCGACGACGGTGGCAGAGGCACCGCTGCTCGTTCTTGACGTTCGGCTTCGTCCATGGGACGAAGTTATCTCGCGGGGTCCTTGTATAAGGTCTTTGGGTCTTCGGTACGGCAGCGAATGGAAGGTGGTCTCGGGACCGGGGCGCCAATCATGTTCGGCGACGGGAAGCGAGCTTTGAGGGTAGGGCCTCGGGGCGGTTCTGCTGTGCCATTCTTGCACATCGCGGTATTCCATTGGGCTCTGGGCCGCCTCATCCGGGAGAGGAGCGGGAGGGAGAGGGAATCGAGGCGGGACGGGTGTCGTGAGTCGGGGGGCGGTCGAGAAGGGCACCCGGACAGCTGGTTGCTCGTGAGTGGGTGGGCTCAATGCATGCCGTACAGCTTTGATTGGGCTTGGAGGCTGGGTTGCATGTCGGGCATGCAATATGCAGGTGGGCGAGAGATGATATGGTGCGCCCTAGAAATCCAAACGACGGCGATTGTCTGCCTCGTCCCCGTGAGGTATCAATCGGGCAGCAGTGGAAGCTGTTTGGTCGAGGGAGCCTTGGGTGGTGGAGAGATATGAGGGGACCGACGGCGGCGGACGGAAGACGACTTTGGCGATGTCAGCGAGCTGCGGGTGACGGGCGCAACCAAACTGAAGAGTCCCAAGGGAGGGAGGTGACTGTTGACAGGTGACTGTCGGTAAGGTACTAGGTAGGCAGCCCGAGATGAGGCGGACTGGAATAGAGGCATCTGCAAGGCAGTCTGCTACGTAAGGTAGGTGAGGCGAGGCACCTACCTTTAGACAGGGTGGAGGTAGGTAGGTAGGTAGGTAGAGCTACCTTGGGTGGGTAGGTGAGGCACCTAAGGTGCCTGGAGAGAGTCATTCCATTGCCCGAGCTGCGTCTAACAGGGCGCCACTTGGCGAACCGATTGGTCCCTATTGCGGCGGCGGGGTGGAAATGTCTCTGAATTCCCGGCGGTATACGCACGCAGTGGTGCAAAAGAAAACGACTCCCTCACAGGGCCCCGCCCTGCCCTGCGATGAGTCGCCAAGGTGAGGCAGACGCAGTCAAAATTGAATCATTTGGCAGCACTGGTCTGTTTGAAGCTGGTTCTACGAACAGTCGGTTAAGACACACGGCCGCCGCGTCGCCGCGTCGTCGCGTCGTGCGGCGGCTAGAGTGTCAATCGTCTGAGCTGGCGGCCAGTCCGAACCCCTAGGCCATTTTTAACCTTTTCTTCTACAGGTAGGTATTATTTAAGAAAATAAAATTTGATCTGCCGTAGGAACGCCTACCTTCCTTAGCTGCCTAAGGTAAGGTACCTTGACGTGAACGGTGAACCTGCCCTGAGCTTGCCTCGGGGCCATGACCCGGGAGGCTGAGCCGTGCCGCCAAGTCAAGGTAGCGTGCCGTCATACAGGGAGCTGCCCTGAATGATCTGCCTGCTATGGCCGCCGCCGCCGCCGCCGCCGCCGCCGCCGCCGCCGCCGCCGCCGCTCCTGCCCTGGTGGTCCAAGACGATGGAGACGTCTGGTCTTACAGCAGGTGGGCAGCAGCACATTGCCGTGCGTGCAGGCACGGGAGAGGCGAGCGAGTCACTGGAACGGCACGTGTGTTGTGTTCGTGCCCTCATGTGCCTCCACTGTGAGCCACTGATGTCTACCTACTCTAAGTACCTAAGGTGCCTTACCTTACCTAGGTAGGGTAGGTAGGTAAGGCACTAGGTGGGTACTGTGACGGCGGCGCCGGGTTGCGAACAAGAATCATCAATTGGCAAACTGCCTCCCACCATGTGTGGCCGACACACACCTCAGAGTATTTTGTTGACCCGCTGCTGATGCCCTATATCCACTTTCTTGCCACCGACATCTCCCGAGTACCAGCTGCTGGCTGCCTGGAAAGGTGCATCAAACTTGCAGAACTGAGGTGGGTGACCTCGGTGTGGGCCAAGGCAGACGGAAGGGAGCGCCTCTGTCTGCCGGCGCGGCCGGCAAGTCCGGTCCCGGTTGGCTCGAGTGGGGCCGGTACGGCAGTCGGTCGGGAGAGCCATCCAAACATCCCCTCTAACGAGCCCTCCGCATCCCCCATCCCCAATCCCCGGACTAGGTGAACCCCACATCCGCACCGGCACTCAAAAACGGGCACGCACGACTGACCCTCGCATCCCTTTTGACCGACATTGCTTTTGAACCGGTGGGCCCTACCACAATCTTCGTGTGGGGGTCTGACACTATTTGAATTCGGTTCAGGCCAAAGGTTGCGCTCCCGTTGTAGGAATGCCAAATGCCGACTACCGAGACCAAGGCCGGCTTGCTCGCAGACGTTGGCTTCATGGTACCAGACCTTGCGCCTGGCCACGACAACACTGCATTTGACGCCAAATCGTCCTTCGCCGACGTACGTCCAGAGCACCGATGAGCTGACCTTTCATTCATTCACAAGCATGGGCGCACGATTCATTCAACTTTGCACAAGGTACCCAAGGTCCATAAACATCCGCCGCTCCACGTGCGCCCCCAACATCTACCACCACCACGGGCCCAAGTCGATGCGGCCGAGCGCGAAATCGACGCCGTACAAGGGAGGGTATAACGTAGGCTGACTATAGCGGGACGCGTGACTGCCCTGCATGCGCGCCATTGTCGCACACTCTATTAGTGCTCGGGGTAACCCCCGTGAACGAGCGGTAGGTAGACCTGCTGGCAATTTTAGGTCCGACTGAGCCCGCATTTTGACCTTCTGCATTGGTGATTGGAGTGTAGATCCTAGAGACGAAATCTCGCAGGGTTGGACGCCAGTCTGGGACTGAGATATTCGTCGAGTTTTTGCGCCCAGGCGTGACTCCCCTCACACGCGACGGTGGTTTTCATGAGGATGCGAGGGTTTGTCACTTTCCCTCCAGAGATCTCCGCGCTTCTTCCACGGGACAGAGCCCGCGCATACTTCGTTGGTATCTTATTCGCAGTACAAGAAGGGGTATTTCATCGAAACTGTCATATTACGAGATACAGCACCGTCATTTTCAAACCCGACTCGACGCACTCATCTAAACCAGATCCATACAAAACCAAAAGAGTTATTCATCCAAACAAAAAAGCCTGGCTCTCTCGGACCCTCCTTGTATTCGCCACGAGTAGCGTCGCCCAACTCCCCCAACAGGTTTTCCATTGTGATCCTTCGACGAACCGAGTGCAGGTGGGATGATAGAGTAGGGAATGCGACCAAGAAATGCACCGACCTCGTCAAAAGTCGTCCTCGACCTCAGAGCAAGAAACAACCGCTGAAGAATCTAGTTTCCTTAAGCCGTCCTGTGAGAAATGACAGCAGCCCGGCCTGCGTCGCGCCTTGCTGCCATGGCCCGGAGATGGCGGGTTTGCCATCTAGAAGAGGGTTGGCGTCGATTGAATTCATTGGCCGGAGATGTGAGCGCCGGAGTGTCGGTCCGAATATGCGTGAGCTGGGTATTACCCGCCAACCACACCTCTCCAATTTGCGGGCCTCCGCCCAACCCTTCTCCAGGTGGTGCAACCCCAGAATGTTCCTGCACCCCAGATGTTTGTCTGTCACCCACTGCCCGTGCAATTGTCGTGCTTGTAGGCCTGCTTCCCCAGGTTCACAGCTAGGGGGTAGGCGGGGCACCCTCTCCGCGCCTGGCGCGGGCGGGCGGGCGGGAGAGATAGGCCCACGAACCTGCAAAGTCCCTGAATGGCGACCTGGGGGCAAAGTTCAGGAGCCATGCGTAGAAGTTGGGTGCGGTCGATCGTTGGAACTGTGGGATGGGGTCAAGTCCAATCGCTAAGCCAGCCTTTCTCATGCCTGCTCCGAGGATGTAATTCTGTCGCCGCCACCCCCGGTAGCATGGATGGACAGGATCTGGGCAAATATGGTCTGATGTGTCATTCCCAGCGACGAAGTAGGGCGCGTGCCGAGAGTGGAGAGCCCCAGTCGTCGCAGTCAGCGCCAACGCCAACCGCATGGAGCCGAGGCGCCTGCGCACTCCTGTCAGACGCAGGACTGTAGAAGACGCATACGTGGTATCCCTGGACACGGTGGATGGCGTGTCGGCCGTCTCCCAGAGATCGGGATGCATGTCGATTAGGGTGCGGAATGAGAGGCTTTCAACCGCTGAGGTAGGCTCTGCGTCTGACTTCGGCTTCTTTGATGATTTCTGCCGCCAAGCTGAGGCTGGGTGCCAGAGTCGAATATCGCTCAATTTCCATAACCACGTCATTGATGATCTGGTCGATGGTTTCCCGGTGAGGAACAAGAGTGAGAAGAATGCTGCTTAGCGAGGGTGACATGGTCGCACCCATGACGAGTAGCGTCTGCGACACAATGGAGAGGGCTCCCTGCCACAGGTATGGCATATGCCCGGCATGACTGCGGCTCGGTTAGTACAAATGCGTCTAGAATGGAATACTACCGACTGCGCGAGTGGAGTGGCCGATCGGTGCTACTTACTGTGCGTTGATGTGCTCCAGCTGCCGGATGGAGGCTTCCAGGCACTTGTGGCAACTGTCTCGTACGGCGGGGTCCAGCACTGCCTGCTCGTTGTCCAATACGGCCAGGATGTACGGGCGGTAGATGATTGTCCGGCAAGCAAAGAATCGCAGGCGCAAAACCGTCTGCACTGGATCGGCGAGCGCGCTGCGAGTGAAGGGGAACTGCAGCGGCATTGGCAGGCTCTCGTACCATTGCGTCAACTGAAAATCGAGTTCCGCCACCACCGGTTCCAGGCTGGTGGTAGAAGCCATCGAGTCTTTGGAGTAGATCAGCTGACTGACTCTGTTTAGAAGTCGCCGCAGAGCAATTTCGGCCAAGAAATACCAAAGGTCGTCTCGGCCAATCGCCTCTTGCTCCTCGCCCTCGAAGCCGCCAGGCAGGCCGACATTCTCCTCGAATTGAACGACGCCTGAATGTGGCAAATCCAGCTCGGCTAGCAGGTCGCTTTCGAAGAGGAGCGAATTCCAGTAAATGCGCTCGGTGAGTTCCCTTTGGTTAGGTGGCACTCTGTTGGGGGACATGAGCAGAAGCTGCAGCTTCGTACTGGTCGTGCAGAGGAGGTTCCAGGCCTCGAGTGGCCGTACGAGGTAAAACAGATAGGCTGAAGCCAGCAAGTGACACTGAGCGGCCAGAACGTTGTTGGATGTCATCATACCGGGCAGAAGAGCCCAGGCAGCAGTGAAGTACTGCAAGCCAGGCGCATCCTCTCCGGGCACAATTCTCGAGATGCTGCCCCTCAAGCTTGCTTGGCCCAAAGCCAGGACCAGCAGGACGATGCAGCTCTCGGCACCCTCCCGAAATCCGTTGGATAGCGCCGTGCGATAGTGGCTCCTCCAAGTATACGGGTTGACGCAGGCATACCAGACATTGACGCGCTCAAAATACGCCTCAATGTAGGCGGTTGTGTTGGAAAGATCAACGCATGGTGTTTTCGTGAGAGAGTGCAAGGGTTCGCGGGCCATTTCCAGCTGGAGCAGGATCTGCGGGTCGTACGGGCGTGAGACGAGGTCGCGAATGAGAGGCCACTGCAGCAGGTGCAGGGCTGCGTTTGTGTGTAGCTTAGGCATAGTTGAGATGTTTGTCGGGTTGTTCCAAGTGCCTAAGCCGCCGCTGGGAATGATGGAGACGAAGTTGCCGGAGCCCGAAACCCCGATCATGTTCTCCCCGTTGAGGCCTGAGCCGTTGCTCATGGAAGGAGACTCCTGGTTGATGGCAATGCCATTGGCCTGCCCCGCGACCATGTTCATCTGTAGCAGACTCTCGATTCGGTTGAGCCGCTCCAGAATCAGCTTGTCGCCAGCATCCAACTTGATACCGGGCTCTCTGTAAACACACTCGGCACCCAGCTCGGTGCACAGCTTGCACTTGGGCTTGGTGCCATCGCAGCGAGACTTGCGAGAGCGGCAAACTTCACACTATCGAGATCGTTAGCACAGCGTTCCTGGATGCATGCGCCCGGCTGTTCAGCAGCGCGAACTTACGGCAATGGTGGCCCGCCTCCGCGGATAGTCGACGCCGACGTCCGTGTTCCTCCTCTTGAGCGGGTTGGAGCCCTCATCGCTGGGCGGCTTATTCATGCCATTGGTCAAAGCATCGGGGCGGTGTTCGGAGGACTGAGACATGTTCCGGGCCCTGTGGGCGGAGCCGAGAATGCCATCTCTGCTGAAGCTGGGGGTCCTCTGTGTCTTGAGCGAGGCGGGCGACTTGAGCGGGTGGATGCCGTTTGTGACGGCCGTCATGGAGGGCGAGGGGACCTCGATGTTGAAGGTCTCGCGCGACGGAACGGGAAACGGCCTCCCCGCGGTGCCGGTGGCCGAGTGGGGAGAGTCGCCCGTCGAAGACGGGGACATGGCCTGGGTCTGGAGGCGTAGGAGCTGCGTGGAAGACGTGGTGGGCAGGCTTTGGTGCGCCGCGACAGCGCAGTGCAGTACAAGACGGACGATTTGAGTCGAGTCGGTGGAGCGTCTGACGGGGGCGGCAGAGGTCTGGGCGAACGACTGAGCGAGGGCGAGGGCGAGAGCGTGGGCGGGACGGGCGGACAGGTGGATAAAATATCTGGTGTCGCGGTGAGGGAGCTGGCGCCGACGGGAACAACAACGGCTCGATGCGATCAGGTTCTGCTCGACAGGACTTGACCCGAGGCAGAGCAGGGCAGTCAGGCCACGCTCGAGGAACTCGGGAAGCTTTTCACGGATTCCTTGCGAGAGGGGGGGAAACGACGGGGTAGGAGAGGAAGGAGAAGGGATGCACGGCAGTGGAGCACTTATTATGGGAGAAGCGGTGCCAGTGCCAGTCTGCTGGGGATGGAAAATGCGGAGGATTCCATACGGGGTTGTTCGCTGGTGGTTGCGTTGCGTTGCGTTGCGTTGCGTCTCCTGCGTTCGCGCTGCCAGGACGGACGGGCTGAGGGCCATCCAACAACAGCCAGCAACATGGGACGGGCAAGCAGCATGGAGGGAGGGAGACTTGGTAGCTCTCAAGGGTAGCAGCTTCGTCGCTTCTGCCCCAGGCTCCAGGCTGCAGGCCCCCTGGCTTGAATGACAGATGCTGGGCCTCACATTCTGTGTACGGCGTCGTCTCGTCCCCGTCTCCCCTCCGCCCGCAGCACAGGACGGCAAAGCTCAGGCTACCTACCTTGGACCAACCAACCAGGCCAGTCAGAACCGACGGCTGCAACGGGCATGGGACGAAATGGGGATGGGATGGAGGGGGCAGGGGAGGAAACGAGCCCGCGCTAGAGGCTGCAGGCCTGTCGCTTGTCCATCCTCCAGCAAGACCAGAGAGATGTCGAACCGGGGGCTGGCGCCCTGGGTGCTTGGTTCCATGAGGTAGGCCGCCGCGTGTGGTGTGCGAGAGAGACGGTGATGGAGGTATGTCCAGTCGGTAACTTTGAGCACGCTCGAGAAGGGCAATTACCTGTTGGGGACAGGGGAGCGAAGGCCCCAAACCCAAGGTCTCGACCCGCGCCGACCATGACCGCAAGGCAAGGTGGGAGGTAGGTACCTTACCTTAGGTATCGATCGGCCTGCCAATCTGGGGGAGGGTCCCCTACATTACCTTACCTAGGTACCTTAGGTAAGGTAGACGGGACTGTCGACGGTTGGTGGGGGGAGGGCCGCGTGAGGGAGGGAGGCTCGCAACCTGAGTTGGAGTTGGAGTTGGAGTCGGAGTCGGAGTCTGAGCCGGAGTTGGAGTTGGAGTTGGAGTGCGGTGCCTTGTGCAGCCCACGTCCTGACAGATTTGTCGAGGCCGTGGCAGCCAGACGACCCGATGTGATGGGAGAAGAGACTTCTGCAGCGCGTCCCGTCGTCTGGTGACGTGTGGAGTGAGTCCTGTGTATCCGCTGTCTTCGGGTTGGTGTAGAAAATCAGCCAGCGTCGGTCTGCTGAGGTAAGGCACCTAAGGTACCTTACCTACCTACCTGAGGCACGTACCTTGCCTACCTTACCTTACCGGGCTGGTTGACAGCCCCACTTCACTGCCTCTGGCACCACCACCACCACCACCACCACTTACCCGCTGCGCTGCGAGGTGACCCCATCCCGACCCCGGGTCAAAGGAAAGGAGCAACCACCACCTCAGGAGTGTCGTTCAGCCATTCTGTGGAACCTTCGAATTCTTTGACAGTCTCATCAAGCGTTGGTCTGCCAGCAGCAGCACGATCCGCTGCTACAGAAATGGACATGGACTCGTGCGCAAGCCAAGCAGACTCTGTCTGCGGCCCTGCCCTGTCGCTCGAGCCCTGCGTCGCCTGCAAGGGACGCCATCGCTCAGCAGAGAAAGGGCCGCGAAGGCAAAGCGGCCACTCATGACGCCCCTCCGGCGGAGAGGGGCCAGAACCGGCTGAGGGTAAATTAAACCACCTCCCTCAGCGCATCGGGCCATTGCTCGCCAGCGATTGACGAGATGCCGGCCTCTCTACAGTCTCATCTGCCCTGACACAATCCAGCCAGAGACCCCAGAGCAATACCGCAAGCCGCTCGCGAACTCGGACTTCTCGCCGCCTCCCTTCGCTGGGCCGAGATCTTCGCCAAGAAAACAACTTCACTGCTTCGTCCTTGTTACTGTCGGTGACATCCCGGACTGGCTAGTTCACCCATCCACGGCATCGTCGACAGATATATACTTGGGTGTCCAATCAGCCGGCGCCGCGGGCCTGTTGATTCCGGATCCGACGCAGGCGACGGCTTCCTATCTTGCTGATTGTTGCCTTGCGCGAAGTTGCTGTCCCCCGCGAATCCGGGGTGCGGGCGGCCGGCCGGCCGCTCCCTCACATCACCACATCACCCGCCTAAGCCTTCTGGCGGCCACAACCCCACAGCGTTGCTCTCCCGACAAGCCGCATCTGCGATGCTATTCGATACCAGAACTGTGCCGTGCCGTCCATAGTCTGCTGCAGGTCGCTCAGGGGAGTATCCTGTGCCGTGTCCCCCATCAAAAACACGACGATATTGGTGAGTCAATGGCGGACGGCACAGGGTGTCATCGATCCATTGTTTAGTCTGTTGTGGACCGTTGCTTCAACAATTTATGTTTGATGCTGGACGCTAGACGGGAAAACCAAGCACCCCGTCAACCCTCCTCTCGCCCGGTGAGCATGGAGGGCAGGTCCTGCCTGGCTTGATTTCCGTGCACGTTTTGCTGGCCGTCATTTCGTCAAACGGCTTGTCGAAACCAAGAAAGCGGCTCTCGGCATACCTCCGCGAATGCCACGGCAGACTTGCCTAGTTCATTTTGACTGTTCAAAGTAAAGTAGGCTCTCAAGGAGCCGCATGTCGCCCGAAGATCCCCTGGCGAAACCCCGAGAACTGGCTGCATGCAATATCGCGGTCGGCACTTGTGATGAGGGTGGCGCCAACTGCTGCGGTATCATCGCCTCTGCGAGAGTCTCTTCCAGTCGGTTCTGCATAGCCTTGATGTTTGCTCTCCAGTTGTCAATCGTATCTTGATGCGAACTGCTTGATGTGTTCATCTCCAGCCCGATTTTAGCCAGTCATCCTCTGCAGGTGCCTCTCAACGAACCCGTACTTTTGGATCAAGAATATAGACGGTTATTGCAGTTCAGCTTGCATGCGCGCCGTCAGCGGTCCAGTAATTCCAGTAGCGCCTCCAGACCGACTACTCGTCGAGTGTATCGCTCCATACATAGCCACCACAAAGGAATCTCCAGCAGGAAATCGCGTAACCAAAGTGCGACGTGGATCAGCGCAGACATCCGCCTGGGACTACGTATTCCAGCTGAGGGCCAAATGGGGCCGGCCCGGTCACGACTCTCAGCACGAAGCCGAAAACGATACACTCTCGCGAATGCTTTCTTATCCATATGTACATCGGAAATGGCATATCAAGGGATATCGCAGATGATCGATACGAGTTAGACTAACTAAAGGCTGGCAGTGATGAGAGGAGCTCGCGTCCAACGGGGTCGCACACGAGAGAGGGAGTTAATGAGCGTTCTTTCTGCAAAAGCGTTTAGGTACTCTATTCCCTCCCCAGACCAACGTGTTGCCATGCCAAATTCAGTTCTATTCGTCAAAAATGACAGCAGTGACCTCACCCTCGACCTTGGCGCTTGCGATAATCTCTCCCAGCTTACCCGAAGCAGCGTCACGGCTGATGATGACCACCCTGCTGTCCGACTGCAGACCGACGGCGACGAGCGAGCCAGCCTTGTTCACGGAGAACTGGCGGGGGATGCGGCCGCCGGCGGGGAACTTTTGCAGCAGAGTGAGCTCGCCGGTCTTTGCATCGATGCTGAAGCTGTTGAGCGAGTCGGAGGGGATCTGCGCGCCCTCCCTGGTGTCGGGGTTGGTAATGCTGAAGGCGCTGTCGTTTCGTGAGGAGACGGTCAGGAACTTGCCGTCGGGCTGCCTGGGGCGTTAGCGAAAATGGGGGTCTCATGACCGCTTCTGACCAACATACCGAAATCCAAATCTCGGCACCGCTGGCTCCAGCAGGCGCAGAGTTTCCGGCGCCATAGGTCGAGCCGGAGTACACCTCGGTGAAGCCGAGCGTCTTGTTCGCGCGGTAGGCAACGTCGTAGGCGGTGACGGTGTTGGACAGCTCGGCGATGAGATACAGGTACGTCTTGCCCTCGGGTGTGACGAGGAACTCGACGTGGCGAGGACCGCTGCCCGGAGCGACCGTCAGGGGGTCAACGGCGGCAAGGTTCAGGCCGTCGACGGCAAAGACGCGGACGAGGTCCGCGCCCAGGTCGGGAACCAGGACAAACTGGCCCTTCGGGTCCAGGAAGACCTCGTGAGGGTGGGGCGCCTCCTGACGGGAAGGGTTGGGGCCCGGGCCGGCCATGGTGAACTTCTCGGATTTGACCGGCGTGATGGCGGCCGGGTTCGAGATGTCGAACCAGCTTAGGGAGGAGCCTCCGCTGTGACAATTGTCAGACTAAGAAAACGGTATGATGTAGATGCTGTGCGTGAACGGCGTGGATGATGTGATGGATGAAGCAACGAAACACCACAGGGTACGGATCAAAGGGACGTACTATTGAGCAACGGCCAGGCCCTTGCCACCCTCGCCGAAGAGGACGGCACTCACAGGGCCGCTGATGGTGTTGACTTTGGACAGCTGTTCCAGTTTCCCGTCGGGGCCGGTGGTGAAGGACGAGACAGTGCCGTGGTCGGTGGTCAGACCCTCATCGGTGCAGTAGAGCCTGGCGGTAGGCTTGTCGAGCGTCAGCCATGACGGGCTGGGGGCGCAACCGTTGGAAGAAGAGAGGGCCTGCAAGGTGGACTGCGTGGCGTTGTTGCCCGACAGTGTGAGATTGAGCGTGGTGATGGTTCCGCTGTACGAAGACGCATAGAGGAGGGCGGCGGCGGCTGGAGCGGGCGCCGCCGCCAGCGACGACAGCAGGAGTGGCAGGAGACCGCCTGGAGGAAGAAAATCTCGCATCATGTCGGGGGCCTGAACGACGAGGTTCTTGAATGAGCGGCAGCGGCAATGCGAGCAGAAGGAGCACGGGAGCGACAGCAGCAGCAATGCGGAAACGGTACACAAGACAAAGACAGTGAGGGAGACGGCGAGAAATGCGGGCACAAGATGAGATGACGAGCGAACGGGACGACGTCGTCTTGAAGAGCGAGGACGGCCCATCTTCGGTAGCACTCGAACTGGGACCATCTGGGTCTCGTCTCCCTGGTTCTGTCAATGATTATCCCATTGACGACAACCTCGGGCTTCCCTGGTCTTGCTGCTCTTTGCCTGGGAAGGAAGCCCACAGACCGGCTCCGGTTGCTTGGACTCTGTGAAACTGGGGTTTCCTATTCGGGAAGTGAACGGGATTCTTCCGAGCTTCTGGTCGTAACCTTAAAAGGCCTGAACACTCTGTTCGGGGCAGGTCAGGCCTCAGCGACAGCCAAGGGCCTGAGGAGGGAGACACAGGGAGAGCGCGGTCTTGGGATTCGGGAGGGCAAGAACAGCTCTGAACTCCTGTCGGAGTCGGAGTCTGGAGCGGACACTTTTCGAAGAATTGGTCAACAGCCCTGGCTTGAAGTCAGTGTCGGTAGGGAAATCCCCTGTAGTTGGGTGGGGGGGGGGGCGCTCTGGTCAGGGGTAAGACAGCAGTGCCGGAGCGTACCATCGTCTTTGGGAGAAGATATCCGGTCCCGGAACCCTCTTCACGTGGCTGCTCAATCGAACACGGCGGCACGCAGACTAGACTGGCAATCGACGCGGTGCGAGAAGGGAACGGAATTGGTGAGTTGTTGGAGGGCTCTCTAAGTCTGACGCAACATGCCTTCGTCGTCGGATGGGATTGCGTCCGGTCTTCACCCATCCACACTCCAACCCGTTCGAAATGAGTGTCACACAAACTTTGGAAAAGTGTGGTTCGGGTGGAGAAGGTTACTCTGAACTTCTGTCGTGTGCCGTGTTCAATGCGGAGAATGTGGAGAAGGTGTGAGCAGGTTGAGGAGAAAAAGAAGGGGGGAACAGAGGAACGAGCGGAGAGAGTTGGGAGCGTGTGATGGAAAAAGGGAGGGGGGCGCGGAGAGAGCCAGATGAGGTTGGCGAATCGGCCTGGTCCGTCGGCCTGAAAGTGGTTCTCACTCCCGCCCGTGCTTCGTCGGCCATGGAGGGCTGACGACCCAGCCAGGCAAGAGATGAACGGTGTCCGACATCCGACACTCTCCTCGGCTTCCGGCATAAGTACGAGGACGGAAACCAGAGAAATTGCCCCCATTTTCCCTGCAAACCAGGCCGCTCAATCAAACATCCCCAAAGCGTCGCCGTGTCTGTCATTCTTCAAGGTTTCCTTCATCTGCCATCCCAAGCGAGCCGCCAGCGACCGACTGAGCTGTACCCAACCCGGCCCTGTTGGTTTCGGGCCTGGCACCTCGAGCAAGTCAGACGACACTCTGCAGTGCTCGTCGTGTCGTCGGGTTCGGCATTTCTTCGCCAATCAACCCCTCAGCGATGTGTGATTGGGGCAGAAACATCGTGAGTGGCCTCGCTTCACACCAGCGGGCACACATGGCACCTGCAGCCACTGCCCGATCTGGCTCGTCTCCGATTGCCCTTTGTGGCGGATCTGCATAGTGAAGAAGCTTCACTTCGCTGCAGCACCCCTTGGGTGGTGGCCTTGGAGCCTGGAGTTCGCCATGTGCTGGTGATCCCTCATGTGTAGGCGTCCACTTCGATTTGGTGGCTGAACACGCGCATTCGCTGACGGGCAACCCAACGTGTGTCTGGAGTGTGGCAGTTGTGAGCGACATCGTCGCTCGGGCTTCAGTCTCACTTTTTGCTCCAGTGAACTCTGTGGTCTACGGAACCCGCTATCTTGGAGATGTTACGTGTGCCACCGGGAGCTGTGCCGGTTGTAGCCCTGCATAGCCAACGGCATATGATGCGCTGATGCTATTGCCTCCCATGCGAGACCGTGACAACCAACCCAGGATTCAACCAAGCCACCCAACCAAGCTACTCCAACGCTAGACTACCATTTCCTCTTTGCCTAAAGTCAGGCATGCTGAGCCTTCACAGCTGCTGTTATGCAGAAAGCGAGGTGTGCATCTTGTGGGGCAGCAAGATAGGGCAGCGTTACATGACTTACCTCAAGACATCATGAACAACGGGAACTTGCGGCCGTGTTTCCGTGCTGTGTCTCGTGGGGCCTACTCTGCTGATCCGTGAGGTTGTCAATTCAATTGCCAGAATTTTCTGCTCAAGGAAACAATCGCTGCAGTGCGGCATGTCATTTTTCTCAGGCTAACTCACGGACGCCGTCCCAATCACTTTTTCTACTCCATCAAACCGGATCCGTATCGCGGCAGCGGGGTTGCTGTTCGGGTCAAAGAAAACCAATGATCGAGACTCACTCAACCGCCAGTACCGCTTTGAATCCACCGTCTGGCCATGCCGTTCCCCTCCGTAACCCAATCACGTTGTTTTTCAATGAGCGCACCTGGTCGCATAACGATTTGACAGTTGCGAGCGCACTTACGCTTTCTCGAAGGGAGCACTTGTGGGAGTGCTATTCCCCTTGGACGCCGACATACTGTAGGGAGCCTGCGTGTTTCGTGAGAACATGATACGATGCCTTGAACCGTCATCCGAGACTTACCAGAACCTGCTTTGCATTGCAAATTCTCCAGGCCATCTTCTTGACGTTTCCATCAGCAGGTACAATAGCCGGAGCAAACTCGATACCAAACATCTGGTGAATGGCGTATACAATTCTCTTGGCATACTTGCCGTCACGCTCAACGTGGCCACCGAAGGGCTCTTCGATCGTGGTGGGTGCGATGTCAGGGTCGCGGTCGCAGCAGTTCTGAACCACTGGCAAGAGACCCTGCTCTACCGCCTTCTCGTATATGCCGTGGGCGTCCACCTCTACGTCTTCCTCGTCGAACTTGCCGATACGGATCTCAAATGGCTGAGAGATGGTCATGACGTTGTGACTGCCGGCGTGATGGTAGCGGAACTCGAACACACCCTGCGTCCACCACAATCGATCGCCCTCGAAGATGACTTCTCCTTCAACCAGATCGGGTTCTGAGGAGTCCTTCTTCGGCACAGGTCGGTCCGGGACCAGGATGGCTTTGTCCGCGGTGGCAGCGTCGTAGTTGCCAGGTGTAGTAGGAACCCACCGGCCCAAGGAAGAAACTTCCGTGACGTCTCTGGAGTGGTTGTCGGTGACCATGTAGAGGCCAATCCAATCCTTGCTATCGTGCTTCATAGGGGCCCGCCATTTGACCTTCAGGGGAGCGCCATACTCGAAGATCATCGTCTCGACACCGCGAGGGAAGCGAGCCGTCACACTCTCCTTGCCGGTTGCGCGCTCATGCGCGGCAGAAAGGCTGGAAGGAGTGCCCTCTACGGCCAAAGAGTAAAATTTGGGGTTATATCCGGCAAGATCCGGGGACAAACGGGTGATGGTCAGGCGGGCCGGGTACTTGTTGAACAAAGCAGACGTGTCGCGGACGATGGTTTCGATGCCGGCGGCAAACTTGGGACGCGCGGTATCCAAAAATTCCTCGATAAACTGCGCTGTGCCATCGAGGACCTTGTCGACGCCCCTCTGCCAGCCCTGGACAGGAGGCGGGAGGGAACGCTTGATGAACTTGGTCAGGCCGGCCTCTTGACGTAGGCTCCTGCCATAGACCTTTTGCATGTGCGGCTTCTCGATAAAGTTGATGAAACCCAGAGTGAGAATCTGACTGATCAGTGCCATGACGAAGATGGCTCTGCTCCAAGTGATCAGAGCAAGTCCCCACAGCGCGGCGGTGCCAAAGATGCGCTCGGGATTGTTGAGGAAGCGGTAAATGGACTTGTAAGTCAACTTGGCAGTGGAGTCGTAGAAGAAGTCCCCAAAGAACCAGCCAAACTCCCCGAGAGAGTCGTAAACGCTGACAGACGTCCAGATCTGAAGAGCAACGAGACCAGCACCGACAACATGCTTGAGGAGAACCCAGCCATAAGCCCAGTCCTCGGGCGGCGAGTACATCTTCCAGCACGCCGCCAAGAACGAGCTCGTGCACATGACCAAGCTCAAGTGGTACATGCCTTTCCACTGGTTCCAGGCCTCGTTGTGGCTCTCGCCGTACTTTAAGAAGTGTCTCGTCCAGAACTTGTTCTTGGACTGACCGTAGAGAATGGCACCCAAGCCAAGGTGATACCACACGCGCCAGAGCAGAGCATGCACCACAAAAATGGCTTGGAGTACTGGCGTGGAAGAGGTGACCAGGGTCAGGACCGCCAGATAGAGCCCAAGCAGCAGAACCGATGTGTCGGTGATGCGGAACAGGTCGATATTGCCCCAGCCGATGATATTGTGCACTTGGGGCGGACGAGCTTCTTTTGTGGCTGGAGCCTGTTCAACCAGAATCTCTTCGGCCTCTGATGACTTGATGGCGACAATCTCGGACTTGTCGCCCATGTGAGTCGATACGGTCCGCTTGCGTGGGGCCGGCGGGTTGTAGGTCTTCTCAATGTGGGGGTTCTCGACGACTACTAAGAAGGCGAACTGGGCGAGGTGTGCAATCACGGAGATGAAAAGCACCTCGTAACTCGCAGCCATCATCGAAATGCCGTAGTAGCCGGCGTAGCCAATCGAGTACATGGGATGGGGGGCCATCTCAAACACGCCATCAAAGGTCAACTCTTGGTCGATGAGGTAGAAGAAGTCTCCCCAGTACCAGGCATAGTCCTTCACGACTCGGTGGGCGTCCAGCTTCACCCAGAGGTTGAAGAGAACCAGGGTGACACCGAGAGTCCATCGGCCGACCCCGAGCAAGACACCCTCGCCCTCGGGAGTGTGGCCACAGATGATGGCGAAGAGGCAGTAGGACACGAAGTCACACATCAAGATCAGATCGACAACACGACGGAAGACGAGCCAAGTGTTGTACTCCATAGGAGCGCTTTCGAACTCGTAGTCTTCAGGTATCTTTGCCTCGAGCTCTCGCTTGAGCATGTTATAGAGCCAGGGCCTGGGCTGCTTGCCCGAGCTAGGGTGCTCGAAGAGTCTCCATCTAGCAGCCCACGTCTCCAGTCTGCGGTGTTGGGATTGAATAGTGAGTAGATAGCCGATGCCGATGTTGTAGGCGGCCCTCCAGAAGAGGAAGACGAGGGCAAAGACTGGGCGCTTCCAGTCAGCCGGGAGGAAGTAGGCGGCGCCGATCTGCAGGGCGAGGATTGCCAGCACGAGCAGATCGGAAAGGTTCTTGGGCTGTCTTGGGTCAAGCAGCTGCGACACCATGTCATGAGTCGTGGGAACGGTGAAGACTGCGGCAGAACATGGGTCAGCCTCAAAAACACGACGGTCTGGGGGCGGAGCAAGCCGTTGCAACGGCGCAGCGCACCTGTGCCGTCCGGAGTGCGGCCAAACGTCTTCTTGGGCTGCTTCAGCTCAACATCGTCGACGGGGTCAGAGCGGTCGTCTCTGGAGATTGACGAGTTCAGCTCCTCGCTGTCGCCCGCGGAAGAAGCAGGCCGCTGGCGCTGGCGAAGGGAACCAGCATCATGGGCGATGGGGTCGGTGGAGGAGCTCATTCTTTGGGGAACGAGAGTGAGAGCGGGTGTGGGGGAAACGCCGACGTCCTGAGGTTATTCACACGCAGGGGGGTCGGTAGGGGCGTTGTGCAACAGTGATTCTGATGCTCAGGCTGTCCATGAGCCGCCAGTGTCTAAATACAAAAGTAGTAGCGGTCGGAGGGCTCCAGGTGCGTTTGTGCGCATAAAGCAGGCGGGAGGAAGAGAGAGGGGAACACCAAGTATATGTTGAAGGCAAGGTAGGTAAGTAGGTAGGTAGGACGTGGAATTACGACACGGCGACCGGGGGGAGTGGGTTACCAGTGGCTGCGGGAGAGCACCGTACAAAGTGACCCACTAAACCCAGTGGGTTTTGGAAGGAAAATGCCCGCCCGTCCCGCGGAGGTTTGGATCACATGTCACAGAGGCGACAGCAGGGCAGAAGCGGAGGTGAGTTTGATCCCTCTCGTCTCCGTCTGTCAAAGACGCAGTTGTTGCGGCCAACTCTCAAGCTTCAGGCCCCCGTCAGCGCAGGCGATCGATGCAAACGCTGCTTCAGCCGCGTACACAACTCAACTCAGCGTAGCTGCCAATCAGCGTGTCTTGTCGGCCGCACATCCCATCTGAAGAGGCTGTTTGGATTGGAGGCGCAGAGTCCGCCGAAAGCCTGTACTAGGTATGTAGTAAGCCTGTCCGCTGCCGCTGATCCATGGAACCCAACAGCACCTCAGCTTGCCCAGCGACGCGGCCAGCGCGTACCTTACAGAGGTCTCAGACACACACGTGCGGCAGCTCGAGCGTCCCGCCGGTGCCCTAGTCACCCGTGACCCTGGTACCGCCTCACAGGTTTTTTTCTTTCCTTTGGTGGGAAAGAATTGGGAAGGGGAAGGGGGGAGAATCCTTCACTGACATTCCAGCGTGTTCCTTTGCGCGGCTTGTTCACCTCAGGCAACCCGACCTGCAGCCCGCCTCAGAGTACAGACCTTCCGTACCGCGCCAAGCCTCGCCCAGATGCGGGGCAGAAAAACAGCCTACCGACGCGCCTTCCTACTACCTAAGCTCGAGAGGCTCTAGCTTCCCCGGGGCACAGAGCGCTTTAAGCGAGGGCCTCTCATCGACACTTGGGCGGCCGGGCGTCCGTGAAGTACCTACTTGCCTTACCTAAGGTACCTAACCCAGGTGCCTAAGGTAGGTAGGTATGGTAACCTAACCTCACATACCTACCTGGTACCTCACTACCTGAGATAGGTAGGTACGTGGGCAGTCATGCGCCCAGTACCAGCCGATAAGAACGAGACGATAAGACACAGTGAACACAAACGCACTCCCCTGCTGCCGACAACACCTCGCAGCCGCAACTCCAACCCCCGGTCTCCAGGCCTTCCAAGTGCTCAAAAACCATGACCATGGACACATCGAACAGCATCTGACGAGTGTCACACCGAACCAAAACTCCTGTTGCAGCGGCAACAACTAAGGTCCTGCAACTGAGCTTCAAGCGGAGCCTGCCAGCGCCTCCCAGACAAGGTCCTGCCCGTCGCACCACGCGATGCAGAACAGCAACATGAAGCCTTTCCATCAACATCCCTCCACCAGACGCGAATCCAAGCGCGCCACGCGTTTGATTCGGTTGTCATGCAACAAAATCACTGCTCGATGACCATTGATCTGCCCGGCCACTGATCGAATGGATCCCCTCAAGGACAGCATCCCTAGCCGGGATTCGCAATGCCTTTCCAGGGTACGCCCGCCGTTTGCATGAACTTCTAGAATGACAGCATCAAAACACACCCACCGCGCACCAGGGCCCCGTCCCGACTCAAATTTCTCATCGGGTCACCGTCTCCAGAGTCGCATCGTTCGGCAGTTGTATAAAGTCTGCCCGGCGAAGTACAAACCCTTCTCCCAAGCCTGCCTTTGCATGTGGTTTTGCTCACCAAAGCGTCTCAACTGACCCCTATTCATTCATTGACCCGTCGCATCTGACACTACCAACACTTGCCATCTTGCAACAAACGGATTTCCGTTCAAGCAGACAAAGACACATCCTAATAGGCTTATACCACCCTTGCTATAACCGTCATGGCCCGCGCTACCCCAACAGCCTCACTCGCCGGCGACAAGCCGCTGCCGACCCGTCCCGGCACTTCGGGCACGGAGAACCTGCTCAGGACGACCCGCCGCCAAGCCTCGGACAACTATCAGCGTGCTCAGCGCGCCGAGAGGGCCTACCGGGCCAAGAAGCGCGCCGCCACCGCCCGTGCCGACCTCTCGGACGCAAAGTCGCACTACGCTGAGTGCTTCAAGCACCTCACACGCGGCATCGCCGTCACCCTCAGCGCCGTCAAGTCGCTTCCCTACGTCTTCGACGAGAGGCAGGAGGCCGCCCGCCAGAAGGCCGATGCCAAGAAGAAGCAACGCGCCCTCGAGAAGAAGAAGAAGCTCGAGGAGAAGCTGGCGAAGGAGAGCGCCGCCGCCGAAGGCGAGACCCCAGCTGATGATACTCCCGCTGAGGACGCTCCTGCCGAGGACGCTCCTGCCGAGGAGGCGGCCGCATGATGGACCATCCGCAGAGTCGAGTCGATCACGTGGTTAAAAGGAATCTGAAAGACCGAGACTTGCGGGCGGGCATCTGCCAGCCTTCTTCCTGACGTCCTTCGTCCCGCGCTCATGTTTGCTCTGTTCAAACATCCACGTCGCCGGGAACTCACTCTGCGACGGGACTCTCCTTCGGGAGTCTTAGCTTCGTTCGCGACCGCGCCGTCTCGCGCATTTCCAACCGACCGCTACATCGACAACCCTACGACAAACCGACGACAACAACCGACGGCGCCCATCAACAAAAAACGACCAAAAATGGACATCCGTTGACTGCGACGTTCGCTCTGACGACACAATACGTTCGCTACCCTGCCCTTGAGGCACCCACATTCGCTTTAAACATCACTTCCCTCTCTTCCTCTTTTCTTCTTGTCTCCTCTTGCGTACCTATGGTCTTTTTATTATTTATTTCATCATGATTCGCTCGCTGGAGCAACACCCCTCACGGCCTTGGACGAGATAATGATGCGGGGCCAGCATACAAACGGAGTCACCCCGTAATATACAAATAGGGACTCTTTTGTTTTTTCTAACAAAAATGGAAAGAGGGTAGGGGTTCCGACGGCCATGTTTGGTTCTTTAGATTCGGTATCTTGTCGATGCCACATTTGTTTCCTACTCACCTTTTCTTTGTATGGTTGTTTTAGTTAGTCTCTGCGGTTGTTTTATTATTGTTTTGGAGAAACAAAGGAGTCGATTTGGTTGGGGGGCTCCATCTGAGATACCTGCTTTGCGTTTCTGCTTTTTGTTTAGAATTCCAGTCGCTATATTCAACAGCCAAAAGTATGTCTCTCATGTTTAATGTGAAAAGTATGCTCTCCTAGTTTTCAGCTTTTGTCCCTAAGGCCACAAGGACACGCACACGCACACGCACACACACAAACATGTTCATATTCACAGTAGACAAACGTGCCAACTACCACACTGCCCAGTTACCTCTTCCATGCGACCATGACTTTGCATTTCCGAGAGAGAGAAAAAAGGATAAACTACCATACCCCAGATGCCAATTTTAATACCGTTGCCGTAGCCATAGCCGTATCTCCAGTAGTAGCATCAAAAGAACCGTCGTCGTTACCGCACCACCGCCGCTATTCCTCCCTGTGCTACAACACCGCATCTCCTGTCGCTCCTCAGATCTAAGCGGCCTTCTTGGCAAACTCGACTCTCAGAATCAAATGCTTGAAACCAAAACCGTCCATCTTGGCGCAAGCCTTGACGGCGTCACCCCGGTCCGCGAAGCTGATGAAGGCGAAGCCCTTGGCCAGACCCGTCTCGCGGTCCTTGGCCAGGAACACACGGGTGACGCGTCCAAAGCGCTCAAACATGTCGCGTAGCTCCTGCTCCTCCGCCAGTTCCGAGACCTGTCCATGTTGATTAGCACGACATATACAAGCCATGGTGGGAGAGATCTAGAACGTACGTTGGTGACACGCAAAGTGGCCAAGTCGTCCCGCTCGCCGTACTTGCTGCCGCCCATCCTGTCTCCCGCAGCAGCACCAGCAGCGCCCGCTCTGAGCGCAGGCGGGACGTAACTACCCTTCTTGGCTCCGGGCGCACCAGCGGCCGCAGCGGCCGGACCGAGCTCGTCGCCCATACCGGCAGCCACGTCGGCAGTACCGCCCTCGGCCATCGGGGCCATTGTGTCCTGGGGTCCCCAATCAGTACAAATCACCACATTGTCAGTCTTGGTGTCGCTGACCTTGTACGGGCAACGGGCCGTAAAATGCTCGCCGTTGCAGATACGGCACTTGACCTTCTTGTCCTTGAGCTTGTCCTTCATGGCCTGGGCGTTGGGGTCTTCGCCCTGCTCCTTCTCATCCTTGCGCCAGTTCGTGCTCGGGCGGAAGATGATGTTCTCGCCGACGGAGGTAGTGTCGGGCGCGGGTCCAGCGGGGTCCTTCGCACTGAGGCCGAACTTGGACCAGGTCTTGCGCTCGGCGACGCGCGGGTTCACCTTCTCGGTATGCGTCGTGTAGCGGATGCGGCGGGTCGTCTTGACCTTCTGGCCCTGGTCGTTGTAGCGGAAGGTGATGATGGTTTTGGTACCGTCCTTGTTGGAGATGGTCTGGGGGGCGGGGAGGTCGGTGGTGGTCTCTTCCACGTCTTCGTCGTCGGCCCAGTCGTGCCTATCGGGCGAACAAGGCGTTAGCTCTGGTTGATTTTACGCACAACGCTTGTTCGCCCTCAGCGTCATTTCTGGTGGGAGGAGGGGGAATGGGAAGGATGGTTTTCTAGTGAAGGGACTTACTTGGTCTTGGGGGTAGCCATCTTGAATGTCCTTTATGACTGTGTGAATGATTGTGTCGCAGTCGTCGGAATGATTTTGCGGTTCTTGGAGGAGTCGAATAGTTGATTCTCGACGGTTTGCGGTCTCAACGAGGCGGGTTGACGCGATGTTCAATTTCGTGGTGGGGTCTTCCTAGGCGATGAATTTTGTGAGTTGGTAGATTTTCGTGGTGCGCCACCGAGCTTTGTGTGGGGCAGTTACGCTATGCCAGTTTGGTCTCCGTTGACCGATTGCTTGCTCCGTTTCGCTCACTACTGACTTTTACCCAGAGATACCGTTTCCGTGGCAATGCCCGGGCCGTTGGGGTTCACTGGAGTTTGATTATTCGAGTTTATGATTGTTTTGTTTTATTTAGTTTTTCTCCTTGGCTCACAGAATGCCTCTTCACATTTCGCTACTAATACAAATTCAATCATGCGGTGCGTCACCGGGCGCAGTCCCAGGAATGTCTATGTAACCTTCTATGTCATCCAAAACCCAGCCATGATATGTACCTGCCACCGTCGAAACGGTCCAAATGCCGTCCAGATGGTGAATCATGGAGATGGCCCCTTTCTATCCATAAACGCCGTTTTGCGCAGATAAAGGGGTATGACGCAAGCAAAGCCCAAACAGCCCAAAAAAAAAAAAAAGGGGGGGGGGGGAGAAGGAAAATAACAATGACAGAAACCTGGGGGAAAAAAACATAGGGAATGGAATACCAGTGCCGCCATGGACACCTCGACTTGGCCTTGGCCAGATGGTTTGGAAAATAAACTGTTGATTTGCTGCTGGAACCAGATAACGAAAATCACGCGTTGGCGCGCGTTTTTTGAGGGATGGGGGGCAGCGCGCAGCTTGGTGGCGGTGCTGGCGGAGGTCCTTCGATGAGCTGCGGCATGCTCCGTCTGTTCATGACAGACCTTGAGGGGTCAACCTGAAGTAGCTGTCTGGTAGATGGCGTGGGAGGAGTGTTGGGCATGCGAGGCGAGAACCTGGGTACTGATCTTGGCGATGCTGAGTTTGCCTTTGGAGGCGTGACCTGATGGGCGATGCCGCCCTCGTCTTCGGTGGCTTGACTGGCGATAGATAGCGGTGACGAGTTATCGAAGAAGGTGCTGGACCTCCTGAAGGCCTTCTGAGTAGCTCTGACGGCTGGGGATTGGGGACGTCCAAAATCATCCATCGACGCCGGGGAGCGAGGGGACATTTCGGCCGCCTCGATTGTTGAAAGTGGCGAAGGAGTCTTTGACGGGAGGATGAAAGTCCGAAGCTCCGGAGAAAGGGGCGCCTCCTCCAGCTTGTTCAGGGAAGGCGAGCTGGCGTACTTTCGGGGGCTTGTGCGGACGGTCACCGTCAAGGCCTGTTCCCTTGGACCAAGACTTGCCTGTCTCGGATGGAAGGCCGTGTAGCCATCGTTCTGTGAGATTGGGCGGACCTGGTCTTGGACCGTCATCTGCTGGCCGAGCGAGTCCATGAGACCCTGTGGAGACGGTTGGTCTGCCACTATGGACAATGGTCGGGCCGTGGGGAGAGCAGTTGGGGGAGGCTTTCGAGCACTCCTCGAACTCGAGAAGGAGTCTCGATTCCGTACCTGTTCAGGGCTGGATGTGGGGGACTTCATGGCGCTGTAGCGCCTGCTGATAGGAACACTAAAGTTCGCGGTGACTTGCGAACACTCGGCTTCGCTGTATGTGATAGACTGGGGCCGTGACATTGGTGAGCTTCGAAGCTCCATGTAACCCGACGTTTGCAGGGACTGCCTGCGGTCAAGGATAGCTGCAGCGTTGGGCCTTGGCCTGGCCACGGGAACCTCTTGGCATGGAGGGGGTAACTCCTCAAGATGACTGCTCGCGAAACTGTCGCGAACTGGAGAGCAAGCGGGAGACGAGCCGGCTGATGTCATGAAAGTGCGCTGTCCGGATGAGATGTAAGAGAGCCGGTTGGTGCTGTCTCTCAGATTCTCGAGCTGTCGGTCATCATGAGACATGACACTGTTGGTGGTGGAGATGTCGTCGATGGACGGGTCGCGGGTCGTCTCCGCGTCGGCTGCAGAAGGGTTCTCAGACTCATGCAGCCTGGCCTGCGCCAGATGGAGGCAGAAATCCGGCGGCAGCACTCGCGAGAAACGGTCCGGGTCACAGACGACTAAGGTCCGCTGACTTGGCTGAGCCCTGAGCTGCACAAGGTTGTCATCAGCCTTGGGCTTGCCAGTCTCGGAGAGGTTCTTCTTGCCGCCAAGCGCTTCAATTTCTCGGCGCAAAATCGTGATCCAGGACTCCATCTCCTCTGCGCTCTCGAAAACCATGAGAAAGTTTGCAGCGTGTCTCTTGTCGGCTGCGCGGAAGGGTAGTCGAGAGAGGAGGGAACGCGAGTCTGCCGAAGACATGCCGTTAGATTCCATCGCCGAGGAGACCTGGAGGACCCAATGGCGGCCGGGGATCGCGTCGCTAACAAAGGCAGCCGAGTCTTTGCTCAAATGCAGCATCTTCTCGGGCAGCCGGTCGAAGTTACCTTCCCCGGAGTACTGCAGCAGGTAGCCGGAAGTGCAGAGGACGTAAATCTTGGACGTCCACTCGAGCCTGGTGGTTGAGATGGTGCGCAAGTGCTTCCTCCTCGCGCGCTCCGCAGCTCTGTCGCCGAATTGATCCTCTGCGAGCTCTGGTGAGAGAGCCAGATGGGTCAGGTCGTCGCGGATGCTGATACTGCCCTTCCTGTCGGTAAGGCGCAGGATAACATCGGCCGAGGTTGTGCACGCAGGAAGCTGTGCGTGCTTGATGGCCTGGGGGTATGCCTGGAATAGTGGCGGCGGGTCCCAGGTAGCCAGGTTGCCCCGAGACGACCTGGCCGCAGGGTTTTGTGACATGGACCTCTCCGTGGTCGTCGGCCTCCGTTGGATGGCGGAATCGGTGAAGGGCGCGTTGGTAGCGACGGAGGTCGGTCGTGAATGGGCGCCGGACAGTGTGATTTCTGATCGCATGTAAGGCCAGTTGCTGATTTCGGCCAGGGAAGCTCGAATGCTGCTCGGCCTGCTGCCGGTGTCGAAATATGATGTCGTGGGGTCAATCTCGCGGACGCCTTTTCCGCGGCCAAAGATATTTCTCAGGCCCAACCGCGAGTCTCGTCTGCTGAGTCTGTTCTCGGAGCGCAGAGGAATTCGGTTCTGCTCCCCGGCAACGGATTCGAGGTCGGGGGGTCGGGTTCTGCGGGACTGGGTCGCGCGGTACTGCAGCGTTTCCGCGAAGGTGGCAGCACTGGGGCTGCTGGGTTCAACGTCGGCCATGGCTGTGCCGGGTCGTCCAGCCAGACGTTGCGTGCGGGTGAAGATTCAAACAAACAAGTCCGGGCGAACTGCTGCCAGGCCGGGCCCGGAAGAGTGCGAGCAGTGACGTGGGTATAAGACGGTGAGGGACGAGGGTGCGCTTGGGCATAACAGACAGCAATGGGTGGATTCGGCAATGTAAGTCGAGATGGTAGGCATAAGAAACAATTGAACGTGGCCAGGGTGCGGCGGTGGACGTGGGACCAAGCTCTTTGAATCCCAGCAACTGGTGTCGGGGGTGGGTTTGGAAACTATTGACGTCTGATGAGACGGAGTCTGTGGGCGAGTCGGAGGACAAGACGACGAGGCAGAGGCTGTAGCCGTCTGCTTAAAGCACCTGGTGCGGTTGCTTGGAATGCGTGCGTTGCTTGGGTGGTGGTTGGCTGGCGTGGAGCTGGCTGGAGACGGCGGCGACGATGACGGCGAAGGCGGCGTATCCGATGCGATGCGATGCGATGCGATGTGATGCGATGCGGCGCGATGCTGGCGGGCTGGAGCAAGCTCAGGTTTGACGCAAAAAGAAGCAATTCAAAGGCGCGAGCCGAGAAGGGCCCCCCGTCGCGATACGAGGTTGGACGCGAGGTTGGAAGTGTGAGGGCCTGCCTGACGGACCACCGCAACAGCAGAATACGGTTGCAGAGGGGAGAAGGGAGAATAAATGAGGCAGCAAGCGGACAAAAGGTGGGAGGATGGGAGGGCATTCGGGGATATTCATAAGAAGAACAACAACAACAACAATCCTTGGGGGCGTCCCAGAAGGCCCTGGGAGGTGCGGTGCGGCGTGATCTGACTGAGCTCGGCCGGGACACTAGGCGAGGACGGTGGGTTTAGCACAGGCACAGGCGCAAGCGCACCCGCTGTGCCTTGCCAGCAGGATAATTATTATGGGTTATCGCTCGTCCGCTTTGGCGTCGCTGATGACGAGAGGGGAGAGAGAGCCGCCGAGAAGAGAGCGCGTCCGGCGTCCAGGCTGAAGCGCAGGACCCTGTTCCTTGCACATGCACCTGTTCGCTTGACTTCCCTGTCCGCCCCTTGCCTAAGGTAAGGTAAGGTAAGGCAAGGAAGGTACCTTATGGTCAGGCAAGGCACCTAAGGTGAGGCACGGTACTCGCTGTCTAAGTCCTCTCCTCTCTTGCTTTCGTCCCGTCCCAGCTTCCCCCGTGCCATCCCATCCCGACCAGACGACAGAGAGGCGAAAAGGCAAACAGGACGGGACTGACTGCACAGGCACAGGCACAGGCACAGGCACTGGCTGGCACAGGCGCAGGTCCCGGCACGGATACATCCACGGGCACACAGAGGCCGCGCGACACCTACAGACTCTGCACCTGCAGCCTCGGCAAGGAGATGCTTTTGACGGCGCACCACCATCTCCGTCATGTCGGCACTCTCGGACAGGGTCCCCGGGGGATCTCGACTCGACCACAAGAGGGAGTGATGGCGCGCAGGAGGGGGCACGCCGCACGAAGCAAGGTGTGAAGAGGGAGGGGGGGCAGAGAAACGATCAAAAATTTGCAAGAGGGTCGAAAGAGTCAACGTCCAGTCACCCGGTCGAAGCCAAAGACGAGTTGTTGGAGCCAACCGCACGGGAAGCACAGGAAGCTGTTCCGCGGACGCAGTGACGAGTCGTCCGTCGCCCATCACATCCTTGGCGAGGGCCCCAAATCGCTTCCTTCTGCTTTGGGATTTCCATCTCAGGGTCGTGAGGGCCGCCCCCTTGCCCCGGGGCTTTGCTACCCAGCTCTGGCAGACGGCAAATGAAGCTTGTCCCCAAAAAAGCGACAATCTGGCAATCTCGACATGGGGGGCAGGAGCAGGAACAGAAATGCCAGAAATGAGGCCTGTCGGTTTCGCCGTCCACAGCACGCGACAGGAAATGACACAATACGACCCCAGCGGTTGCCCTCTCGCTTCCTCTGCCATGGGCCACACATTTGAGATTCGAGCCCGCCCAATCGGTCACAGACCCCGGGAGACAGTACGGATAGGTAACTCATTACTACATACGCAGTACGCACGTGGAGAACCGGAAGCTTGGGATAAGGAGACTCGATGCAAGGCAATCCGTAGCTGAGTGCACGTAAGGTACTGCGCATGCGGCATCTGAGGTACCTACGGACAGTTGCTCCATCAGAACAATATTACAGTGCAACCAGACGACACCACTGCGGGGGGAAGGAGAGGGGGAAAAAAACCAAACCCAAAAAAAAAAAAAAAAGGGGAGAGAAAAAAAAAGGACACCGCAAAACAAGAGCAGAAGCAACAAGAGTAAGGCATTTGCCATAACTGACGTTGCTTCCTCGTAAACGAGGCACATGACAGAACTTGCCGCCAGGTTCACCCTTGAGACGGCCTCGAGAGAGCAGGGCAGCGCCAGCCAAGAAACCTTTCCTCGAGGTAACGTACCCGTAACACAACACTGAGGTTCCCAAGCCAGAGTGCAGCAGCAGCAGGAGCTGGTGCCCCATGCGGAGATGTTTTTGGAAGAGAAGAAAACCTACCTAGGTACCTTACATAGTACCTAGCGCGCCAATGGGGGCCCCTTGCTGTCTCGAGCGAATCCCCGACGTGTAAAATCCGACGGGGCGGACACGTCTGCAGGGGAAAGAAAAACGACGTTCCATTCCGAAAGGGGCATAGATCGAGCCCTCTCCAGACCCCACCACGTTCAAGGCCCCCACTCGTCCACCAACAGCACGGAAGCAGCTGCCCAAAAAATGTTGGGAAAAAAGCAATTATATCAAATGAACCCAATTGGTACCAGGGAAACGAGGAGCAAGAAAATATCGAAACAAAAAACAACGTGACTGATGATTGGGGACAGACCCCCCTCGCTTCCTTATTTTGCTGTCATCCATACACGGGCAGTCCACATCTCTACCTCCCCTCCGAACAGCGAGATCGATTGGATGGTTGATGGATGGCCTGTCGCGGCACACAGCCTCTGCCACAGTGCCACTCCCACCCGACGCTCACTCGCGCTCCTCCCGCTTCCTTCACAAATCGTCTAGAACCACCGCCACAAGAGCTTCGTGCGCTCGGGATACCGAGAACCCAAGGGTAGCTCGGGAGCTCTTGGGTCTATGCGCGTCGTCGCCATCCTTTAGCATTCCCCATTTCCCCGAGTTCTCGAAACCTTAGTCCAGAACCTCACTTTTGGGAGGGGGGCCTTCCTTGTCTCGCCGCCGGTCCCAGGATCCCAACCATGAGGTTACGCTTCCCACCAGGCTGGCTCCAGGGGCTGGGTCTGGGTTGGGTTGGGTTTGGCGGTAGTCGCCCGCCGGCAGGTCGCACAGCATCCCCGGTCTCCAGCCCTCCTGTCCTCCTCCACCGCCGACCCTTGCCGTTTCCCGCCATTCATCGCCTGGCCCTGCGAGAATCAGGGAACCATATGAAGATGCGCAGCTCCTGACCCACGGCCTTGCTCCTTGAACAGTGCCTGGATGTGCCCAGCTGGGCGAAACGATTCTCTGGAGATGCTGTCGGTTGCTTGTCGGTACACCTTCCCCGTACTCTGTGTCAATTGCAAATGGTCGAACACGTCGGCGTCTAGAAACTCTTGGCCTTCTTTTCTTCTCGGAATTACTTATAGCGTGCACACTTGACACTTGACGAAACACTTCCCCGAGAGCCACGGCCGCCACTTGAAGGAGGTAGAGCACTGGCTCTCCAATCCTGACGGGACCTGGTAATCAAACGATTCTCGTCATCTGACACACATGCGGCAGCCCACAGAAGTGGCGGCGATACATCATCAGCAGGTCACGACAAAAGATGCAACCTTGCGCCCAGATGCAGGTGTCTCTCCCATGCACGGGGTTGCCCATCAGGTTCCCGTCGCCCTCGCCCTTGGCTGAAGCCAGTTCGCCTGATGTTTACAGGCCGCTCAGCCAGTGCAGCTGCCACGCAACGAGCTTGGGATGAAAACACTGCGCTCGTGCTCTACGCACAGGAATCGCTCCCAAGCAACCCGCTCAGGGACACCCGCCGTGCATCCCTCCTCTTGGTGTTTGCCCATGCAAAATTTTCGCTAATGCACATCGAAACTTTTCCTGCGGCTTCGTGGAATGGACTTGCATCTCGGGAAGGGGGCAAATTATTCCCTTCTTCTCGTCTGCAGCCACTAACGGCGTAAATTCCAGCTCAGTCGCATTCTCTGTCCAAGCCAGGAGGCGAGAGCCGAGAGCGGCTCTGTCCTCCTGAGTAATCCCGATACCTTGCCTTAGTGAACTGACCCTGTTGATATCAAGGTCGTCAACCCTGACCCGGCCGGCACTACCGGATGGGTCCGCGATCTTGCTGGCCGTTTTTTCCCCGGCCGAAAGCCGCAGTCGAAACAAATTTTCCGCCTCGGAAATGATCTTGGAAACTAACCAGTGAGCTCTGCCAGTCCCGACTGCTTGCGTCGGCAATAAGACTTTCGCTACCGTACTTGCTCTCGCCGCGGTTGGCGCTGGCGTTCAAACCACCATCATCAGTCGGCCCTCTGCGACAAAGCCGTCCTCCACAGAAGCGTAGCCCCAGCTATGGACCGGACGGGTGCTCTTGGACCTCTGGGGCCTTCAGCGCTCTAGATGCACATTTGAACACACCTGGCGGGGTTCTCGGCGGAAGGTAGATCTGGCGTGATGGTGTTCTTCTGATCATGCTGTTCCTGCAGTAGCGCCGTTTTCTGCCCTCCAAGTTTATCCCTGTATTAATCCACTGCCCATCGGGGCTCGGCCCAGTCTGAGCCCCCCGGTCACCACAGCACCAACCGGCAAGCCGGATTCTGTCTCGTCTTCAAAGCGCGCAAGTCCCTGTACGCAGGGAAATTGTGGTCCCGAAGGACTCACCTCAGCGTTTCTTGGTCTGTTGAAAAAGGAACTCTGCAAACCGCGCGCGACGAGCTAGCCCTGGGCCGGGTGCGCACTTCAGCATCCGGGCTCTCCCGATCGACGCGTAGTCATGAACGTGGCATCGACTGCTTGGGGTTGGAGTTTGTGTACCCGTTCCAAGGTGCGACTCTGGCGGCTTCAACGGTTTGGAACATGACCAACGGACAGCAGAACCCGCAAAGAGGTTCAGGATGCGAGCCTGTCGGACTTGTGCGCACAGAGCTGTCGAGAACCTACACGGGGCGGCAATCTTATCGCCACATTCCTTCTGGGCCTCACCTTGAGACCCTTGGATTTGTCATGTTGGTTGTCGCCCTCGGCTGCATGTTATGATGCCGCTGGCGATTCTTCATTGGCGAGGTTGCCACGACCAAAAGATCCATCAGCAATGACGGGATGATGCGTCCGGCCGCACGCAGTATGCTTACTTCAGGAACAGTTTGCGAAACGCAGGATCGTCGAACAGATTGTTTCCCCGTACAAGTACTGAGTGCTGACTTGCTTCTGAGACCCAGCGCTCATCTCTAATCCATCCGCGATATCCTGGGAGGTAGACACACGCCCTTGATCGGGAAGCAGTGTATGATCATCCGTATCGGATGACGGCGGGACCATGTTTAGCTGCCATCGAACATGGGCGTGGCGATTCGCCCGATGACAGTTTGGGGTTGGCACAATCCCAACTTCACGTGAGGCTTCGTCCGGGGTTCCATAGTGTTGGGGTGCCCCATGATCGTCCATCTCAGATGCGAAAAAAAGGAGACCAGCAGATCTGATAGACGTGAAGACCAAAAGGCTGCCCCGGCCACAGATAGTCGTTCCCGGACAAGCTACTAGAGGCGATACGTTTGGTACACTTCACGCCCCAACGGCCTGATCCGCCGACGGCATTAGCCTGGTGCTCTGTGTTCCCGCGCAAGCGCACAGTCGTCATTGTTGTGGTCTGGATGAACCCTCTCTGGCGGTCCTGTTGCTGTAACTCGTATCGGCCTTGGGTGACAGCTATGGCTGTAAACAAACCGTGGAGGCCAAGCCCGACTGTTGACGAGGTGCGAGGCTCTTCGTTCCATTGTTCTAGCATGGGGGTGGCGGGACGTTGGCTCTGCGGACAGAGACGCCACCAGCAGCCTGTCCTTCGGCGCTGGGCGGAAAGGTCTAGGCTCCGAACGGCTTGGACCCCGTTTAGAAGCACCAAGCGGTGGCTTGCGCAAGGTGCTCACCTGAGACCTGGGGCAGGGAGAGCGGACATGTGCGAAAATAAACATTGAGAATCCGCTCGCGATGCTTCCTTTTGACAGCGCACTACCCGGCCGCTGGGGCTGCTTGATCTGTTTTTGGATGTTTCCTCAGGTGGGAAACATTTTTGAGCTGTAGTCGTGGCTTGCTCAGGTCAGCGCAGGCGACGCGGCGCTGGGGAGCCTTAGTCGTGTTCTTCGCCGCCGTCGGGCCCGTGAACTGTCGGACAGTACCATACGGGAGTCGCCGGGCAAGCCTTCGTGACGTCCTGACGGGTTGTGACCCCAATGCCGCCAGGCATCTGGGAGACCCGAGGCCTTGCTCTGGGCTGCTTGCATGCGCCACAGCTGCTCATTCTGTTGTTCAGATTCAGGCGGTTGGCGCGGTCGAGGCAATACTCCGTCGGTTCCAGTCGGTTGTCGAGTTCGGTTGTGGCAGTCGCAAGTCTCTCGGCGAGATCTGGAAGCGGCCTTTGATGGCAGACTGCTCAACCATTGCCTGGGCTTGGTTAGTCAGCAACGCCTCTCTTATTGTAAGGCTTCCATTGATCACCCTTGCTCAGTGAGTAAGGTATCGATCACCTTAAATCACCTTGACCTTCCCCTTCCTTTGATAATCAACGCGACCTTGAGTTCCCACTGTTCTGTAATAACTTTATACAATCTTGGCTATATTTCAGCGTCTAATTAGAGACACCAACAGGTAAATGCTGAAGTCGGATTGCTTAGTAAGGAGTCGACAAAGCGGCCTACCTGAGCTAGAGACGTTTCGACCCATAAATCAGTCATTTCGCCGTTTATAATAACAGCTGTCTCGGTTCGACGCGAAGCTACTGTCAGTTGGCCAGCACGATATCTGACCACTCAGTGACCTTCCCCCATCTAGCGCTGCTCATAGTCATGCCCACGTCCGCCCCTGAGCAGTCTTGCTTGTGTGCCACAACACGTTACCGAATCCGATAAGAGCATAGATTAGAGGGGCACTGCAGTGACTGCAGTAATATCTCATTTTTCTCACTTTCTCGTAGGATCCATGGCTTATGAATTCAAAGTTACCTATTGTTGGGGTCCAGTGGTCACATGACCCACCGGCCCCTCGGTTGGCCTGTCTCGCCCACTTCACCTCTAGCCAAATGGCTGTCAAATCGTCACGATGTCAGGGAACCTACGCTCAGGGAAACCCATATATCAGAAATATCGTTGCTTCCGATATGAAGATCTCACTTCAGGTGGCGTAAAAATAGACGATCCCCTGCTTTTGGTCCATCCGGGTCGACCTCGTCGACGGCTCCTGGGTGGTTCAGCGACCAGATGGTACACATAGTCACGATGCTGTGGACTATATAGTACCTATGCCTAAGCCCCCCCCGTTGGAGGTGCGACGTGTGCGAGCAGTACTTCTATTAGTTTAAGAAGGACTCACCCATTTTTCCTGGGCCATATAGCGAATGCTACAAGTGCATCGCCCGCCTTCCAAGGAGCGAGCTCGCAGTACACAGGCTCACACGTCCGTGGCTCCTTTGCGGTGCTTCCCAAATGCCAAGAATTGAAGACAAGAAGCAGCATGGCGAGGAATGTCCTGTTCGACTCAAGATACAGTGCTAGAAATGCAGACACTGCCACGAGAAGGATAAGTGCAGAGCACATTTCGAGGTTTGCGAGTATCGGTACTGCAGGCACTGCTTGACGGCAATATTGGCTTCAAAAAGAGACTAGAGTACTGGCGTTGCTTCCGATGTCGCTTACTATTTGGCGTCAGCAAAATCCGAGCACAAGATCGAATGTGCCGGAGCACTGCCGGCGTGTTGCAGTCATGGCGGCAAGCATGAGCCTCATGACGATGTTTCTAAGGACCAAGCTGAATGCGACGTGCGGGTTTGTCCAGGCTGCACACATCGCTTCAGAGTTGACACCATTCAGGCACATTGGAGACATGCACAAAGATAATATGCCCTAGCTGCACCCTTGTAGTCGACCGCAACGAACCTCATAACTGCCCGAAACAGCATCGTTCAATATGCCACACATCCTTATCTCGGGGATGCGAGGACGATCGTCTGAGACAATGCAAAGGATTCAAGAAGATTGACGCTCTTTGCTCGGATGAAGAGTCGGGTCGTGCTATCAGATCAATTTTGTCGCAGGGGTTCTGATTTATTCTCTTGCAACGCTGCGCCAAAACCCTAACAACGTTTTTGAAGCATCCTCGAAACACCATGTCTGTTGAGGCGCTCTCAGAGTGGGCACGTTTATTGTCGATTTCGAATGCATCCCCTCCGCTGATGGGCCACTGCCCCTTCAGATATCTAAATTCGACGCTTCTGAGCAACAGATTGTTCCCGCTACTGTCATCGATCACGGGATGACGATAGGGGAACTTTGGAACAAGATCAGTCTCTCCAAGCTTTCTCACCAGTTGCAATGATTCAAAAGTTCTATCCTGGCCGGTACCAAGACAGAGCTACAGGCATGACCTGCCATGCGATTGCAGATCTCATAAGAAAGCATGTCGATGTAAGTGTAATATTGAACCTTCCGCATTGTCTCCTCCTCACACCTACCTACCTTTGAGTCAGCTAAATTGTCTTCTTTCGCCCAGAAGCATAGGCCTCCGAAAGCCTGCATCACCGGGGCGTTCCATCCAATCGATATCAGATGCTTGAATTACATCCTCGAGATCGCGGGTGCAGAAGATCTGCTCATTCCGGAATCGAAGTTCAAGGATCAACCACTGGGATGGTATTCAACCGTGCGGCGCCAGAAGAAACTCAACGCAAGAAAGCTTTCGTTACGATTGGGAGGCTCTACGGGGCCTTCTATCCAGAGGACCGGAGACTAACGTAAGAAGCCCACGATGCCCGGGCTGACGTAACCATGGCAATTCGATTGGGGAAAGCGTACCTTCTGAGGGCATTCGGCATGCCTCTTCCTGGGAACATTGATTTCTACTTCTCCTGAGCCGATACGAGCGCGAAGGATGGGAACTGACAAGTTGCTCGACCTTCCTGAGGAAGCGATCTCCGGTATCGCCTCGAGCGAAGTCGTCCACGAGGACGGGAACAGCCAAAGCAACATCGATGAGCTCTTGAACGAAGACGAGAAAATTTTGGGGGACGACTTAGGCGATGAATCTGTGGAGAAACTCTCAATTAAACTTGAGGACAGATCATTTCGTCGCCAACGCACACGCTATGAGCACAGTTGAGGGTCTTGGAGGGCCGACCATACCAGCTACAAAGAATGGATCACAAAACGGAAGAGGGCCTCAGGACCACGGGGCCACCAAGACTAACAATCCCAACGCGGACTACAACCTCAGTAAAAAAGACCACAACAGCAAAGATATCGGTGAGTCCATAGACGAGTAGTTTCCATGGACACTAATTCCAGCATAACATGCTTAGCTTACCTCTGCGCGACGTCAATAGCCTACACCAATAGGAGATAGAATATCGCAAAAGGGGAAAGAAGAGGAAGTGTCTGTAGTTTGGCCAATATTGCTGTAGATAGAGAGATTCCCCTAGACAAATCGCCACCGAATTCGCCTGTGTCTGCCATTGGCATTCATCACGCAATATAATTACTCTGTATACAGAACTTTCTCACGATTGACAAGTGTACTAGGGGCTAAGGCTGCACACACGTCGCCGCGGAAGGGACAAGCAAAGCGGAGAGCCAGTTGGACTCTACATTTTGATATCCCCTTGCGATGCTTTGTACCTGGCCCGTAACTGTGATGCTTGTTGCGATGCCTCTTGCGATTCTAGTCCCATTGGCAGCAAGTCGGCGTGTTGACTGCCAATTCTCAAAAACTTAGCTATTCATAGGAAGATACCTTCAAGACTAAACGTTTATTGATCGACCACGAGGACTCCTCCCATGCTGTCAAACCCCTAATCCAGCATAGCCCTGATAACCTGGATCTGCTCCAGCACGCTTGATCGACTGGTGCCGCCTTTAGCCGTTTTCGCCTCGACACTCGTTTCATATTCGAAGGCCTCCACAATGTCTGCTGTGAACCGAGAATCAATGGCTTGCAGTTGCTCAAGGGTCAGCTTGTCCATCGAAATTTCCAGCTTTTCAGACAGAGCAACAACGCGTCCAGAGATGTGGTGAGCCTCTCTGAACGGACATCCTTTCCTCACCAACCACTCTGCAACATCAGTGGCTAGCATCGTTTTGTCCAGAGCAGCCACCATCCGCTCTGGCCGCACCTTTAAGGTAGCAATAACCCCATTGGCTATGCCTAGACTATCCGACACAGTCCGAACCGAATCGAGCATAGGCTCCCACCCTTCCTGGAGATCTTTATTATAGCAAGATGGCAAGCCTTTCAGATTCTTCATGATGAAAAGTCAGTAACTACTCCCGATACGCTTCTCAAAGCCAAGGCAACTGGCTGAGAGGTTGACATGAGGACTCACCATCATTATCCCAGCCATTTGACCGAAAGCACGTCCTGACTTGCCGCGCAGAAGCTCCAACGAGTCCCCGTTGAATTTGTTGGGCATCAAAGAGCTACCCGTACAATAGGCGTCGGCAAGCCGCACGAAACCGAACTCAGATGTCGAATATATGATGAGGTCCTCAGCCCACCTGCTAACGTGGTTGGTGAAAATCGAGTTCCAGACCAGGAAGTCGATTAGGAAATCGCGGTCGGCCGAAGTATTCATGGAGTTCAAGGTTATTCCGCTAAAGCCAAGCTCCTCAGCTATCATGTCTCGATCAATTCGAAATGGGTTGCCGGCCAACGCGCCACAACCAAGTGGACTTAGATTGACCCTTTCGAAAACTTGGCGCAACCGCTCGAGATCCTGCTTAAACGCAGCGGCATATGACATCAGCCATTGGGAAAATCGAACTGGCTGAGCACGCTGGAGATGAGTATATCCAGGCATGATGTAGTCGCTGAAGTTGTCAGTCAGCAGGGGGCCGCTTTTGGCCGGAGGCGGGGCTAGGCTTACATTTCAGCCTCGGCACGTGTGACAATGACCTTGAGGAATGCAACGAGTTGGCCGTCGATTTCGCGGATCCGATCGCGTAACCACATGCGCATATCACAGACAACTTGCTCGTTGCGGCTGCGACCTGTGTGCAGCTTACCCGCGATGTCCTTGCCGATGACCTCTCCTAAGCGACGTTCGTTTGCCGTATGAATCTGGTCGATTGTGTTAGCCTCGAGAAATTGAGTACAGTTGAGCGGCCTTTTACATCTTCGTCATTCGGCATGATAGCGAAAGTTCCCTGCTTCCATTCTTCCATCACTTGGAGCAAACCACGCTCAATCGCCTGAAATTCGTCTTGGCTGATGATGCCAGCCTTTGAGTTGGCTCTGGCAAAAGCAATCGATCCCAGGATGTCTTCTTTGTAAAGAGCCTTGTCGTACTGGATGGAGGCATTGTACTTATGCATGAGAGGATCAATCGCACCTGCGCATCGTGAGGTCAGTATACTGCATCCGAAGCTTGTTTCCCGAAACATTCGAACCTGTGAACCTGCCCCCCCAGAGCATGCCAGCTGCCGGGGCGTCCGCCTTTTTCTCGGCCATGTTGGAAATATTCGTGAATAGCGTTCGTCGCGTTCGTTACGTTCGTTGCGTTTTCAAGGCCGATGGGATGGAAGAGACCAATGGAGCATATGGCGCGTAATTGTATCAATCAATTGGCGTTCGAGATCAAGGGCGGGAGGTATCGAGAGAAAAAATTTGTTGAGAAACTAAAGTGGGTCGACTAGTCGAGGGCATAGAAAAACTTTGTGGGCAAAATGGCGGCGGCTAGCACAGACTTTTTAGTCTACATAGTAAAAATTATTTAAGTACAGACAAAATAGTATTAGGTAAGATAAATCTTTTAGTTAACTTACTTAGTTAAAATACTAAGTATTAAATTAAAATAAAATAATATTATCTTTATGTATTATTAATTATTTAATCTAATAAAATATTATAAAAATTATAAGTTATTAGATTAAAATACTTAATATTGAAATATACTATTCTAAAATACTAAAAGATAAGTATTATAAAAATAATATAATAGCAATAATTTTATAAAAATATATGTTAAAACTATATTACATAAAAACTATTAAAGTTAAAAACAAAGAGAATAAAAAGAGTAAAAACGTATAGATAGGTAGATGGATAGATATGTATATTTGCTTTTTCTAGTTAAACTAGAAGGTATCACTTGTTGTACTCTGTAGGTGTGAATTTAGTGCTTTCTGTGCACCCTGGTCATCGCCCAATCTGATAAGATTGATAATCAAGTTTAATACTCTCTCTGTATACACTTCACCTGACGTTCTCTGGATGACAGCAACTGTCCAGTCCAACCGAAATTTGATTTGTATTCTATTCCATTGACACACGTCGTGATAACCTGCACGGTGAATCGATACTGACAAACAGTCTAACTCATTTAAAAGCAGACCGCCCGTAGCCCTACGGGACAGGACAGCCGGCCGCGTCCTTCGAATTCAGGCTGATTGCAATGGCATCCGCAACAGGCACCGCGCACCGGTCCAAACAAGCTCCAGGACTTGTTTTCGACAAGGTCAGGCAAAAACCAGACGCCCCTACATCCCCGCACTTCCGCTGGCTTGGCCGGGACGCCGCTCCTCCACGGCCAACGGCCCAGAATCAACCACCCGCTGCCCACCTACATCTCAACATCGGGGAGCTAGTGCTCTCTGGTGTCTCACGACCAAGGAGCTCTCGGGCAGACTGCTCGCGAAGCCGTCTCCAACTACCCCTCATTCGCTCCCGTCATGACCCCGGTCAGATCTGGGGAGCTTCGACCGAACGCTGCAGCCCCGTACGCGGAGATTGCCATGCCCTGGTCACGGTCTAACCCGTCTAGTAGGCGGCTGTTCTCTGTCCGTCTCTCCGCTCTGCCGGACAAAAGGGCCAAGTGATTGCCATGACGCAGGCGATTGAACTTCTGCGGCCCGTATATGAGGCGTCCTTTCGTCTTACAACATAACGATCGAGTGATCGCTTCCTCTTGTCCCAATTTTGCGGCGCTCCAAGACGGTCATTCAGGCGAACAGCGTATTCATTCACTGCCCCAATTGGCCAGCACGATGCTGTTTCTACCGCTCGCGGCTCTCGTCTCTGTGGCCGCGGCAGCTCAGTGCGGCCTGAAGAAGCTGGAAAACCTGGTGACGTTCGGCAACAGCTACACCGACGAAGGCCGTCTGGGGTACTTCATCAACAACAACGGCACGGCCCCGCCACCGGGCACTCTTCTCCCGGAAAGCAACTCGACGGCAAGCGGCGGATATGCATGGGGCCGGTTTGTGGCCAAGTCCACCGGCGCAAATTACTACAACTACGCCGTTAGCGGAGCTACGTGCTCCAACAAGATCATCTCGCGAGACTTTTCTGCCATAAATCAGCCGTTTCCCTCAGTCTTGGACTACGAAGTCCCGGCCTACAAGGCTGATATTGCATTCGAAACCATATATCCCGACAGGCAGGCGAACAATACAGTCTATGCTTTATGGATCGGGACGAACGATCTGGGATACGGCGCATTTTTGACTGATTCTCAGGCCCCCGGGACAACGATTTCGACCTACGTGGACTGCATCTGGGAGGTGTTTGACAACGTCTACGAGACGGGCGGGCGCCACTTTGTTTTACTGAACCTGGCGCCCTTGGAACAGTCGCCTCTGTACGCCGCGACGGAGCGTGGAGGTTTTGCTGACAGCCAGTTCTGGCCCAACAAGACGGCCTACAACACGACGGAGTACGAGTACAAGATGCTCGAGTACACGACCAACGTTAACACCATGTTTGACTACGGCGCGCCCTTCCATCTGGTGGTCAAGAAGCGGTGGCCCGGCGCGAGCTTCTCCATATTCGACGTCCACAGCCTGCTGCGGGACATCCACGCGGAGCCGGCCGAGTACCTGTCTTCGCCGCCCAACGTGACGGGCGTCTACAGAGTTTGCGACCCCGTCACCAGGGATTGTGTCGACTCAACGGAGCCCAAGGCGAGCTTTCTGTGGTACGACGAGCTACACCCTTCGGAGCGAGCAGGTAAGCAGTTCGCGGATTGATCCTATGCATGTCTGGATGAGCTGATCGTTTTGCTTTGCAACAGAGGAGATTGTGGCGCAACATTTCGTGGATGTTATCCACGGGAACTCGACATACGGCACGACTTATGTGGCTTGAAGACGTACACATGGAAGAGTCGACGAGGATCCTTGGTTCTGCCAGAGACAAATGCCAAGGATTAGTTGGGACTCGGACCTGGCCACTCTACAAGCCAAGGGAGCTCTTGATGCGTACTCCAATGCAGGACAGGCGGCGGTCAACAAAGAAGCACTCGTACTACTCGGCTTTAAATACAAACGAAACTTTATATCCATGCCGTTTGATTTGCTGCATGATGGGCATTCCCGGGGCAGTGCGATCGAATAAACATAGCGGCGGACGGAATCAAGTGACGTTACCCAGACCTGCTGGGAGACATACCAGAGCAAGACTGAAGAAGGGCGTCTGCCAACACGGAGGAACAATGGCAACACATGGTGGCTGGCCTGCAGCGGGATGACAGCCGCAAGCGGCCGGCGAGAGAATCAGACAGTCAGATGGGTACTAGGTACTTATGGTAGGTGCCTACCTAGCAACAGCATATAGTGGCGGAGGAAAGGGACCGTTTGCCAACGGTTTGGAGCTTCACAAGCAGCTTTGTGCCGCGCCCTCGGTGTCCAGGTGCTAATAGACAGTCGCCGTTCGACATTGACGACACCCTTAAAGAAAGTTCAAAGGTGCCTGACCCCGGGGGGCTGCAGGCACCCCCCCTCACCCCTGTTGAGGGAGATGGGTATCTCGGAGAGTCTCGCTGCATGGGCCCCCAACGCTCGCAGTGACGGCCGTCCACTCAGCGAGGCCTCGGCTCTCTCTGATAGCCTCCACACCGGCGTGTCCCCTTGTTTAGCCCCGGATGCGACCCCACTTTGGCTCCTGCCCTGGCCGGCCAAGTATCCCACACTCTGAGGTCCCATGGCCCATCCCCAGACGCCTTCAGGGGGAAAAGCAAAGCAAAATTTTTCGTTTCTGCGTTCTTTTCCTGCGACGAATGCCTGATTGACCGCGACACAGACTCACACACAACCATACACCCGCCCGCCACGAGCCTCACACACACACACACACACACACACACACACACACACACACACACGCTCCCTCACCTCACCACCCATTTCACCGGCGTTGGCATTGCACGCGGCACACCGCACCGGTCGTGGATATTGGACCGCAGCCCAGCGCAGCCCCCCGACCACACCGCACGCACACCGACCCTGACGCCGTCACCGACACCGACGCTCCTTCACCACACGCCTCCCATCTCCCTCCCGTCTCGCTCCTGCTCCGCTTGCTGCTCCACGCGCGCCCGTCCCGTTGCTGGCTCCCTCCGCGCCGCTGCATCTGCCTCTGGTCCGTCGGCGCTCTCGTCGCTTTTGCCTTGGTCTCCTTCGGGCTCACTTCGCACCGTACCGTGGCGGCATCGCCTCGCACCAACCGCCACCCCTCGTCTTCGCTCCTCTTCCTCCCTGTTGCCTCCCACTTTGAGGCACCTCGCATTCCCCGTAGGACCCGAACCTGCCCGGCCTTCTCAAGCTCGGCTTTGGCCCTGATTCAAGTGCCAGCCCGCCCAGAGATTGTTTGTCCCGGCCTTCCTCAGCTCTAGTCCTGTCTCACTGGGCTCGCGCCGTGCCATTCATTTACTGGCCGCGCCTCTCCTGCCTCCCTCCAGGGCACGCATCACCGTCCGGCAATTACTCACCTCACATACGCCTCATCTCTCTTGCCGGCAACCCTCCGTCTGGCGCCCCATCCACACGTCATTGTCATCTATTGACCCTCCATCCTTCCTTACCGTACCCATCTCTCAGCCCTTTGACCCCCCTGGTTTGCCATTGCACACCCCCGTGCGCCCGTTTCTGTCTCGTCTCCCACGCTCCCTGAGGCTAGAGAGAGAAAGAGAGAGAGAGAGCGAGATACAGTGCCTGCAAAGGAGTACGGACGAGACCGAGACAACCAGGCCAGCCCTATCCCAGGCGCACGCCGTACCATCCAGCCAGGCATCCCAGAGAGCAGAGGAGGGACAGCCAGATCCGTTACCGTATGCATGGTTGTACCTTAATACGAAATACATCGTTCGCCGTCCCGTCGAATCGTCTCTCGCTCGCTCACTGGGCCAAGACGCTGGCTGTCGGTCTGTTTATCTGAGAGACAGCCCAGCCCGTTGATGGTTGTACCCCTGCTCCCCACCGCTCATCACGCACGTCAAGCATCAGCAAGCCAACCAGTCATCCCGCCAGCCCAGCCAACCTGCGGCCCGGACAGGCCAGGACCGCCGCTCCTCGCTCCACGCACTCCTCCCGCCGCGCCCGCCGCTCTCTTCCTGGTTGTGGTCGACACCTCGAAACGTCGCCTTGCGGCCGCCGCGCCCTCTCTCTCACACGCCCAGCTTAGCCCAGCCCGGGGGGGGGGGGGGGGGGGGGGGGGGGGGGGGGGGGGGGGCGGGCGGCGCGGGGGGGGGGGGGGGC